>CM046953.1:55581232-55841232 GCA_025698515.1 Gossypium sturtianum | reverse complement strand
CAGTCTTATGGTTCTTCATTATCGGCATATGGCCTTCTTTTCTTAGGTGCTCATTTTGTATGGGCTTTTAGTTTAATGTTTCTATTCAGCGGATGTGGTTATTGGCAAGAACTTATTGAATCCATCATTTGGGCTCATAATAAATTAAAAGTTGCTCCTGCTACTCAGCCTAGAGCCTTGAGCATTGTACGATTTTTTCCCAATAACTCTTTAGATGTTATTTTGAATGAAAATGCATTGCTAATGCATATATTTATAGTGCTAAATATTAGTTTTAATTTGTATATAATTGTAACACTAATTAAGTGATAATTGATCTAAAATAATAAGTGTAATTTAATATGGATCTAAAGTATACTTGAGAGATAATAACTATTGCATTGATAATGAAAATGTAACACCCTTCGCCCGACTCGATCGCCAAGTCTGAGATATAGAATGCTACATTCGTTGCCGAAGGAACTACCATCAAACATACTGTAATTAAATCATTTTAATAAACATTCAAGTCTTAAACACATTCATAGGATGATATACAATTAACTTCAAGCTTTAATCGAGCTTACGAAAGCTTTTTTATTGACTCGAACACAAAATAGGACCAAATTGTAAAGATTTGAAAATTTAGGGCCAACATCATGGCGTCACCTTCTCCACGTTGTGACGTCACCAAACAGTTTGTCATGTCACAATGTCAGGCCACTCGACGTCACGACGTCACATACTATCGGCCGGTGTTGCGACGAGGAAATGTGGTCATCGGAATGAGGACTCTATTTTTTGTACAAATTAGACCATTTAGTACCTATTTCATGTTAACCCAACCATTTGCATCTTTGATGCATTTGTGCACATTCAAACCTACATAAGACTTGACCAAAATCATACCAAACATTATCAAATTAACTAATTCACATCATTTAACCTAGTATGCCACAAATTGGCATTAAAACATTCCCATTCAACCTATTCAAGCTCAACCTATACTATCATGCCTTTAATCCTTTCAACATCAACATTATATCATCTCTTTTCATGATCAATATGCCATTTGAATACTATTCAACATGTTGTAACACATTATCAAATCAAAATATACAAAATTGGCATTAGTTTGCACAAAATCAAGCATTAACCAAAGTTTCAAACCAAATTAACATTTTTAAGTTAACGTAGCAACACCTATGTACATGCCACATAACCAAGTTCAAAAAATGATCAAAAGACTACCGATTCTATAATGGGATAGTGTGAGCTTTGAGGTGATCTAATCGACACGTTCACAAATCAACAATCTACAGGGAAGAGGGAAAATAACGGGTAAGCATAACGAATGCTTAGTAAGTTCATAGGTATTTAAACGATAAACTTACCTTGAGTTACAATCAAACATATCAAACTAACTAACTTGTCACAATATGCCTAACATAGCAAATCACAACAATAAGGTGAGTTCATCATATGATCAAATTGTATAGTAATTCAACATTTAATTCAATTCAATGCCATTCATGTGAAATCAATAATGTAATACCATATGCAGAATCCGATAAACATTTAACCATTTATAAGCCAAATTCATATAATTCCATTATCATTTTTCATTTTCAATAATCATTTAACCCGAAGAACTTTAATAAACAGATTCAGATACATGGGTAACTATACCACACCAGATTGCTCATTCGAGCAGTAACTAAACTACACCAGGGCACCGAATTGCAAAGCTTGTAGGCTACTATATATAATTGTATAACAATATGTCCCTCCACCACATCAAGGTCTCTATAGAGACATTTAGTATTCAATGATCCGCAACAAATGTTGGATCTCGATATGATTTGTAATAAACTTCGTACAATCATATACTTCGTACCATTACCTGTAACCTCCCAAACCCGGCCTAAACATTATAGTCGAATCTTGAAGGTTACATTAGCCACCAAAATGGCCAAGTAAGTCCGGGTCATCTTAAACAATTTTCCGGAAAACTTAGCAATGTTGCATTAGATTTGTTTAAAATACCAGTTTGTTAGGTCATCTATAATTTAAGTCCAATTTATTATAAAGTTGTATCGCTTGAAAAAACTTTTTTCATCATTGGTAGCAAAAAAAGTGAAACATTTAGTTTTGCTAAAAAAAAACCGTGTTTTATGTCATATTATGCCCATCAATTAAATTGTTCAACTTTTAACAAAATACCATGCATGCAAATCCCGATAAAAATAAACTAATGCCACAGTTCAAAATTAACATAATTTATAGTCCCAAAAATAAAACCATAATATATAAAGTAAAATTTAGTTAGGGTAATTTAAGTATTGAAACTTAATAATGACAATTTAATATTTTATAAAAGAATTTATTTTTTATTACATTTAAATTTTTTGTGATTTTGTTGTTACTTAATGTTCAAATATATTTTTGATATTTTTTAAATTTATTATATTTTAATTATTTGTGATTAATTTCTACTCAATGTCCAAATAAATTCATTTATGTTTAATTAATATATATTTTTTAGTTGTAAGTTATATATTTTGAAGGTCACAATTTGTACTATTAAATTGTTTGATGTTACAATACTATGGTGCTTATAAATAGCCACTCTTTAATTTGTTAGAGGCATGCTAAGTTATTGGTTTTTTTTCTTCTCATCATTTAACCACTTATTTTTTTTTATGTTTTCATAATATTTGGTCAAATAAAAGGTTTTTTATTTTCATTTTGAGTTTTTTCTTTTCATTTGATTAATAAATTGTTGTTTGACTAAGTGAAATAAGCTTATGTTCATTTCATTTTCAATTTTTATTAGTTATTTTAGGTTATTATTTTTATACTTTACTATGATTATTTGTTATTAATTTATAGGTGGAGAAAAATCAAGAGCACACCTTTCAATATCCTACATGGCAATGTTGAGATTTGTTTGGGGTTAAGAAAATTCAAATTTGGAGTTTGAAACTTATTTAAACAAAGAAAAGAAGTAAAAAGAGGGATTTTAAAGTTTCTTTTTTAAGTAATGTAATTTTAGTTTCTTTTTCCTTGTTTTATTTATGTTTAAAGACTATTTTATAATATATTTTTAATTGTGATGGAGGGTATAAGTTTTTTTAAATTGTGATGTAACGCCCCAAGTTCTTTTTTTAAAATGTGTTCCTGTAATTTATTAACACAATTGAGTATCTGCTTCAGTGGTTAACTGTTCTGGGTATGTGTGAGAGGTCCCAAGTTCAAGCCATGCCTTTGGCAAATTTTGAAATTTTTCTAAGGTAAGCCTCACTCTTGTTCAGTAGGCTTTTAGTTGATTGTTTGTAAAACAATAGCAGAATGGGCTTGCTGGTATGGTGGTTAAGTGGAGTGTTAGTTTGCTATAGGTCTTGTGTTTGAATCCCTGCGCGAGCAAGGATGTTATTTTTGGCTCGGTTGACTGGAAGAGGTTCGGTCAAACAGAAATTCTGAGTAGTGGGATTAGTGGGAGATAATTAAGGGATTTAAGGGGGTTATCAAATGAATTTTATTTTTATTTCTTTTTCAAATTTTTCCCCAAAATTCTAACGTCCCATTCCATCTTTTCTCTCTCTACCGATTTTTGTTCCCTAAAACCTTTCTGGCGTTTCTTCATCTTTTCTTCCATAGTTTACATTCAATTTCCGTTCTCTTTCACTGTTGCTGTCGTGATTTTGACCGATTATCGTTTCCACGTTAGGATTCTTCAAATCGTTTTGGTAAGTGGGGTTCATTTTCTGCGACTTGTGGTTTTGTTCAAATGTTGATTGGGGTAAACTTTGTTTTGGGCAGCAGCGAGTCGAGAAGATCGTGGTCCTACTGCTGTGGGGTTGTAGATTGTCTTCCGGAGTGCAAGAGTAAGAAGTAAGTGCTTTTTTTAAGTTATGGATGGTTTTGGGTTATCGGTTTTATCGTGCATTAAGGTTGAAATTGAGTGTTGAACTATCAATTCTTAGGTTTTGGAGGCTTAGGAGAGCTTACGCGTCAAAAGAGATACAGGTGTGTACCCAAAAACATAGAAAATGAGAGTCGACAAAAGTTGAAAAACGATTCTGTCGACGCCACACGGCCGTGTGGTAGGCCGTGTGGTAGGCCGTGTGCAAGGCTGTGAGCCAAAACACGGCCGTGTGGTAGGCCGTGTGGTAGGCCGTGTGCAAGGCTGTGAGCCAAAACACGGCCGTGTGATCGACGAGCCAGGCTGTGCGCAAGTGGCACGACCGTGTGATGGCCGGGCAAGGCCGTGTGAGACACACAGGCTCGACCTATTGGGCCGTGTGGGCCACATAGGCGTGTGGGCCACATAGGCATATGGGCCCACACAGGTGAACCACACGAGCGTGTGGAATTCTAGGCTAGGCCGTGTGATTCACACGGCCAAGGCCAATTTGGGCCATGTGGGCCACACGGGCGTGCGGGCCCACACGGACAGGCCACATGGGCGTTTGAGCCCATTTTTCTGAAATGATCTGTAAGGTTGCACGGGTCGCCCAAGTCGACTGTGGACCTACTACAGGGTCGATAAACGTTACTTAGACCCTTATTTATGTGATCTGATTATATGGTGTCTGATTGAGCATGATATCTAGGCTAGGCCGTGTGATTCACACGGCCAAGGCCAATTTGGGCCATGTGGGCCACACGGGCGTGCGGGCCCACACGGACAGGCCACATGGGCGTTTGAGCCCATTTTTCTGAAATGATCTGTAAGGTTGCACAGGTCGCCCAAGTCGACTGTAGACCTACTACAGGGTCGATAAGCGTTACTTAGACCCTTATTTATGTGATCTGATTATATGGTGTCTGATTGAGCATGATATCTGTACTGAACTGAATGAATGATCGGTTATTTGCATATTGCATGTCATATTTGGTATGTTGCATTGCATCGGGGAGGGTTGATGATATTTCAGAGGAAGTGTCTGAAAGGATTTAAGCTGATTATCCGCGGCTTCATTTGCATTATTCATTTATGTGCCGTATTTGATGCACAAGATGGTGTGTAGGGATGGGTGGGTTGATTATATCCCCACATGGTGTGTAGAGGCTGGTGGGTAAGATTTTGATATTCTGATCTGCATTCTGTATCTGATTGGGCTGAGGCCCTAATATATTTCTGACTCTGTATCTGATTGGGCTAAGGCCCTATTATATATATCTGATTCTGTATCTGGGTGGGTTGAGGCCCAAACTGTTTTTGTAATGTGCTCTGGCCCAGTCTGTGAATTCTGATTTCTGGTGATTACTCTATACGTTTGATATCTGTGGGGATTACACACTGAGTTGCAAAACTCACTCTTTTCTTTTTAATCTGTCCAGGTAATCCCCAGCACTAGGCGGATCGGTGTAGCGGAGGACTCAACGGTGGCCACACGCAAAACTTTTAAATGCTTCCGCTGGTTTTCTGTTTTGATTTTTAGTTCATGATTTTGGTTGTAACTTTTGGGACGCTGGACTTTTTGGTTTTAAATTTGGGAATTTAACTGTTTTATAATTTATGGATATTTAAACTGCAAACTCAACTAAACTTGATTTTTCACTAAAAACGAAAGATTTTCAGAATCAGAGATACTTTTTAAAATAAGATATTTTTCAAAGCTTTGACTAAATAGAAGTTAATAACTGGAACGGTTTTTACTTGACAACTCGTTTTTTTAAGACATCGCCAGATTCGACCATAACGTTTAGGTCGAGTTTGGGGTGTTGCATTTAGTGGTATCAGAGCCAGGTTGTAAAACTCGGCTGTGGATTAGGTTTTAAAGATTAGTTTTTAAAGAAATGATTTTTAAGTGATTTGAAATATTTTTGGACTGGGTATGTGGTACACCGAGTCTCCGGCGCCGATCCTGTAAGTGTTCTGAAATTCTGTTTAGATTTGTTTAAAAATACTACTAGCATGCTTGAAATAGCCAATAGGTAGTATACTGTACTGAAAATACTCTAGGTAGTGTAAACTGAAAACTATAATAAGACTGAGACTCGCGATAACGAACTCTAAACTTCTGATACTGTTCTGCATAAAATATCTGTTAATAAATATCGGAACTGTAACTAATGCATAAAATTGTTAATACAGATAAACTCTAAATTTACGATGAGCGCACGAGGTATCCGCGGATGGGGTACTAGAGACCGTGGTAGAGGCCGTAGAGGGGCTCGAGCTGGGTCATCATCATCTGGAAATCTACCTAATCTAGATACGAGCGAGACGTCGGTCTCACCTGCTACGGAGACTGGGTCTCATGATCATGCGGCTGGGGACGACGCATTGTCCCAAGCCATGTTACGAATTCTAGAGAGGGTTGCTGGGCCTAACACCGGGTCAGGGGGCCGAGGGTCAATTACGAAACGAATCCGATCCAATAGGGCTGAGTTATTCAAGGGTGTCACTGGAGTCGCCCCTAATGTGGCCGAATATTGGATGGAGGCCACGGAGAGGATCATGGACGACCTGGACTTTACCGCCGAGTAGAAGCTTAAGGGGGCTGTTTCTTTGCTTCGCGATGAAGCTTACCAGTGGTGGCTGACGGTTAAGGAGAGCACTCAGCCCGACCGATTGACTTGGGATTACTTTAAGACGGTTTTTTAAAGTAAGTATGTGGGAGCCAGTTACATTGACGCTAGGAGATGTGAGTTCCTTAATCTCACCCATGGAGACCGTACAGTTGCCGAGTATGAGGCCGAGTTTCTGAGATTAAGCCGATATGCGCGTGGCATGGTAGCGACCGAATATGAAAGATGTGTCTGCTTCAAGGATGGCCTTAGAGACAGTTTGCGAGTTCTGATAGCTCTACAGAAGGAGCTTGAGTTTGTTACACTGGTTGAGAAGGCGAAGATCGTCGAGGAAGTTAAGCGCGCTGAGCGCCAAAACCGAGAGAGAGGAAAGAATAAGAGGGATTTAGAGCCCTCGAGTTCTATGATGAGGCCTAAGAAAAAGGCCAGATCTAATGGGCCAGTAAGAGTTGGGCCTCCTGTTGCACCTACTAGGCTTTTACCATGTGGGCACTGTGGTAGACACCATCCGGGCGAGTGTTGGAGGACGACTGGGGCATGTTTGAGATGTGGGTCAACTGAGCACCGTGTTCAGGATTTTCTGTTGAGAACTGATCAGATGCAAGCTCCGATTACTGGTGCTACGCAGCCACCGAGAGTAGGCAGTAGCCACCTAGGCGTCGAGGTCAGGCCAGGGGTGGTAACGGCATGGGCCGAGGATAGAGAGCACCGGGCAGACGTACTGAACCAATTGAGGCGAGGCAGCCTGCACTGGTTTATGTTGCCCATCGCCGTGGGGACCGAGATGCTCCGGACGTCATCACGGGTACGTTTTTAATTTACAATGTACCTTATTTGGCATTGATAGACATAGGCTCTACACACTCTTACGTAGCTAGTACTGTGTCTGAAACCTTGGGGATTCCGGTTGAGAGTACTTTTAGTGAGGTAACTGTTGTGAATCTGTTGGGGTAGTCTATCAGAGTGAGTAAATTGTTTAGAGACGTCCCGTTAGAGGTTCAAGGGACAGTATTTCTAGCTAATCTGATGGAGCTTCTATTTGGGGAGTTCGATTTGATTTTGGGAATGGACTGACTGGTTAAACACAGGGTAATTTTGGATTGTGCGACAAAAAGGGTTGTTTTGAGGGCCGAGGAGGACAGCGAGGTAGTTGTGATTGGGGAACGAAGAGACTATCTGACTAATGTGATTTCTGCGTTGGTGGCAGAAAAGTTAGTGAGGAAAGAGTGTGAGGCATTCTTGGCCCACATCAGTATTTTTGACTCTGAAGACTCTTCGGTTAAAGACATCAGAACTGTGAGGGACTTTCTGGATGTTTTTCCTGAGGAACTACCGGGTCTGCCTCCGAGCCGAAAAGTAGAATTTAGGATTGAGCTCATTTCGGGTACAGCTCCAGTATCTATCGTGCCCTACCGAATGGCATCGAAGGAGCTTACAAAGCTTAAGGCTTAAATTCAAAAATTGTTAGATCGTGGGTTCATCTGTCCAAGTGTGTCTCCATGGGGAGCACCAGTGCTGTTCGTTAAGAAAACGGATGGGACAATGCAGATGTGCATCGATTATTGGTAGTTAAACAAACTGACAATCAAGAATAAGTACCCACTTCCGAGGATAGACGATCTATTCGACCAGTTCAGAGGGGCTTCTGTGTTCTCCAAGATTGATCTACGTTTAGGATATCATCAATTGAGAGTTAAGGAGGTCGATGTGTATAAGACGGCATTTAGGACTCGTTATGGACATTACGAGTTCCTGGTTATGCCTTTTGGGTCGACCAATGCATCAACGGCATTTGTGGATTTGATGAACCGTGTGTTCTAGCCTTATCTAGACCAGTTTGTGGTGGTATTCATCGATGATATCCTAGTGTATTCTAAGACTGAGGACGAGAACGATGAGCATCTCAGAGTGGTACTACAGACTCTTCGTGAGAAATAGTTGTATGCGAAGTTCAGTAAGTGTGAGTTCTGGCTCCGGGAAGTAACCTTTTTGGACATGTGGTTTCTGTGGAGGGGATTCTTGTTGATCCTCGTAAGATTAAGGCTGTGTTGGATTGGAAACAACCGAAGAATGTGTTCAAAATCCACAGCTTTCTGGGGCTAGCGGGTTATTATCGACGCTTCGTAGAAGGGTTCTCCTTGATCGCAGCACCGTAAACCAAGCTTCTGCGCAAGGGAGTTCCCTTTTTCTGGACTGATAAGCAACAAGAGAGCTTCGAGAAGCTCAAATCTGTTTTGACTCAGGCTCTGGTTCTGATACAGCATGAATCTGTGAAGGATTTCATCTTATACAGTGATGCGTCGCATGTGGGTTTGGGTTGCGTACTGACGCAGGATAGTAAGGTTGTAGCTTATGAGTCACGTCAGCTTAAGATGCATGAGGTAAACTATCCTACTCATGATCTGGAACTGGCTGCTGTAGTCCTCGCTTTAAAGATTTGGAGGCACTACCTGTACGGTGAGAAGTGTACAATCTACACTGATCATAAAAGCCACAAATATCTCTTCACTCAGAAGGAGTTAAACCTTAGGCAGCGTAGATAGGTTGAACTATTTAAGGATTATGACTGCACCATTGAGTACCATCCTGGTAAGGCCAATGTGGTGGGAGATGCTTTGAGCCGTAGGGCTATGACCGATCTGAGAGCGATGTTCGCTCGACTCAGTTTATTCGACGATGGAAGTCTGTTAGCGAAACTTCAGGTTAAGCCTACATGGATTGATCAGATTAGAGGTAAGCAGATGGGGATAAGTCTCTTGAGTTGCGTTTCCGTCAGGTGGAAACTGGTGATGCGATTGATTTTTGGATTAACAGTGATGGGATACTTTGTTTTCGCGGCCGGATTTGTGTACCGAGTGATGAGGAGTTGCGACAGTCAATTCTGAGGGAGGAGCATAGTAGTCCCTATGCTATGCATCCCGGTGGGAACAAGATGTACCGAGATCTCCGATAGTTGTACTGGTGGCCAGGGTTGAAGCATGAGGTTAGTGACTTCGTTGCTTGCTGTTTGACTTGTCAGCCAGTTAAGGCTGAGCATCAGTTGCCTTCGGGGTTGCTGCAGCCGGTAAAGACACCAATGTGGAAATGGGAACGAGTAACGATGGACTTTGTTAGTGGGTTGCCTTTAACACCCACTAAGAAGGATTCTGTCTAGGTCATCGTGGATCGATTGACCAAGTCTGCTCACTTCATTTCGGTCAGGACAGACTTTTCTCTCCAAGAATTGGCTAAACTATATATCTGAAATAGTGAGACTGCATGGGGTTCCTTTCCCGATCATTTCTGATAGGAATCCTCGCTTCACGTCTCGGTTCTGGAAGAAATTGCATGAGGCTTTGGGTTTAAGGTTGGACTTTAGTACTGCTTTCCATCCTCAGACAGATGGTCAGTCGGAGAGGGTGATTCAAGTACTGGAGGATATGTTGAGGAGTTGTGTTATAGATTTCCGAGGCAGTTGGGAGGAGTATTTACCGTTGGGAGAGTTCGCCTACAACAATAGCTATCAATCTAGCATTCAGATGGCACCTTATGAGGCCCTGTATGGTCGTAAGTGTTGCACTCCCTTATGTTGGACTGAGTTGGGTAAGCGGCGTGTTTTGGGTCCAGAATTTGTTTTCGAAACTGAATATAAGGTCCGATTGATTCGAGATCGACTGAAAGTGGCATCTGATAGGCAGAAGTCCTATGCTGATCTGAAGAGAAAGGATATTGAGTATTCTGTGAGGGACTTAGTTTTTCTCAGGGTCTCGCAATGGAAGAAGGTCTTGAGGTTCGGTCGTAAGGGTAAGCTAAGCCCTCGGTTTATTGGGTCGTACCGTATTCTGAAATGAGTGGGGCCAGTCGCATATCAGTTGGAGCTTCCTCCGGAGTTGGATCGCATTCATGATGTGTTCCACGTCTCAACATTGAGATGCTACCGCTCTGATCCCACGTATGTTGTTCCTATTGAGGACATTGAGGTTAGACCAGATCTGTCGTTTGAGGAGGAGCTGGTCCAGATTCTGGATCGTGACATTAATGTTCTACGAAGGAAATCTATCCCCTTAGTGAAAGTACTGTGGCAGAATCATAGCACCGAGGAGGCCACTTGGGAGCAAGAGGATTCGATGCGTCAGCAGTATCCTCACATTTTCTGATCAGGTAAAATTTCGAGGACGAAATTTTCTTTTAGGGGGTAGAGTTGTAACGCCTCAAGTTTTTTTAAAAATGTGTTCATGTAATTCATTGACACAATTGTGTATCTGCTTTAGTGGTTAACTATTCTAGGTATGTGTGAGAGCTCCCAAGTTCAAGCCATGCCTTTCGCAAATTTTGAAATTTTTCTAAAGTAAGCCTCACTCTTATTTAGTAGGCTTTTAGTTGATTGTTTGTAAAACCATATCAGAATGGGCCTACTAGTCTGGTGGTTAAGTGGAGTGTTAGTCTGCTATAGGTCTTGTGTTCGAATCCCTGCGCGAGCAAGGATGTTATTTTTGGCTCGATTGGCTGGAAGAGGTTCGGTCAAACAGGAATTCTGAGTAGTGGGATTAGTGGGAGATAATTAAGGGATTTAAGGGGTTATCAAATGAATTTTATTTTTATTTCTTTTTCAAATTTTTCCCCAAAATTCTGACGTCCCATTCCATCTTTTCTCTCTGCCGATTTTTGTTCCCCAAAACCTTTCTAGCATTTCTTCATCTTTTCTTCCATAGTCTACATTCAATTTCCGTTCTCTTTCACTGTTGCTGTCGTGATTTTGATCGATTATCATTTTCACGTTAGGATTCTTCAAATCGTTTTGGTAAGTGGGGTTCCTTTTCTGCGACTTGTGGTTTTGTTCAAATGTTGATTGGGGTTAACCTTTGTTTTAGGCAGCAGCGAGTCGAGAAGATCGTGGTCCTACTGCTGTGGGGTTGTAGATTGTCTTTCAGAGTGCAGGAGTAAGTAGTAAGTGCTTGTTTTAAGTTATGGATGGTTTTGGGTTATCAGTTTAATCGTGCATTAAGGTTGAAATTGAGTGTTGAACTGTCAATTTTTAGGTTCTGGAGGCTTAGGAGAGCTTACGCGTCAAAAATGATACAGGTGTGTACCCGAAAACACAGAAAACGAGAGTCGACAAAAGCTGAAAAATGATTCTGTCTGTGCCACACGGCCGTGTGGTAGGCCGTGTGTAAGGCTGTGAGCCACAACACGGCCGTGTGATCGACGAGCCAGGCCGTGCACAAGTGGCACGACCGTGTAATGGCCGGACAAGGCCGTGTGCGACACACGGGCTCGACCTATTGGGCTGTGTGGGCCATACAGGTATGTGGGCCCACACGGGTGAACCACACGCGCATGTGGAATTCTGGACTAGGCCGTGTGATCCACACGGCCATGGCTAATTTGGGCCGTGTAGGCCACACTGGCGTGCGGGCCCACACGGACAGGCCACATGGGCATGTGAGCCCATTTTTCTGAAATGATCTGTAAGGTTGCACGGGTCGCCCAAGTCGACTGTAGACCTACTGCAGGGTCGGTAACCGTTACTTAGACCCCTATTTATGTGATCTGATTATATGGTGTCTGACTGAGCATGATATCTGTACTGAACTGAATGTATGATCGGTTATTTGCATGTTGCATGTCATATTTTGTATGTTGCATTGCATCAGGGAGGGTTAATGATATTTCGAAGGAAGTGTCTGAAAGGCTTTAAGCCTGTTATCTGGCAGCTCAGCTGCATTATTCTATTTATGTGCTGCATTTCGGTATAGTATGGTGTGTAGGGATGGGTGGATTGGTTATATCCCCACATGGTGTGTAGGGCTGGACGGAGATGGTGTGTAGTGGCTGGTGGGTAGGATTTTGATATTCTGATATGCATTCTGTATCTGATTGGGCTGAGGCCCTAATATATTTCTGACTCTGTATCTGATTGGGCTAAGGCCCTATTATATATATATATATATCTGATTCTGCATCTGGGTGGGCTGAGGCTAAGACTGTTTCTGTAATGGGCTCCGGCCCAGTCTGTGAATTCTGATTTCTGGTGATTACTCTGTACGTTTGATATCTATAGGGATTACACACTGAGTTGCAAAACTCACTCTTTTCTGTTTAATCTGTCCAGGTAATCCCCAGCACTAGGCAGATCGGTGTAGCGGAGGACTCGATGGTAGCCACACGTAAAACTTTTGAAATGCTTCCGCTGGTTTTCTGTTTTGATTTTTAGTTCATGATTTTGGTTGTAACTTTTGGGACGCTAGACTTTTTGGTTTTAAATTTGGGAATTTAACTGTTTTATAATTTATGGATGTTTAAACTGCAAACTCAACAAAACTTAATTTTTCACTAAAAACGAAAGATTTTCAGAATCAGAGATACTTTTCTATAATAAGATATTTTCCAAAGCTTTAACTAAATAGAAGTTAATAACTTGAACGGTTTTTACTTGACAACTCGTTTTTTTTAAAACACTTTCCATGTGACATCGTCGGATTCGGCCATAACGTCTAGGCCGGGTTTGGGGTGTTACATGTGAGTTAAATTTTTTGGAGATTATAATTTGTATTATTATATTGTTTGAGTTGTTACAATATTATGGTGCCTTTAAATTCCTACTCTTTTATTTGTTGGATGAATGGTAAGTTACTTTATTTGTTTTTTTTCTTTTAATCATTTAAGCACATGTTATGTTAATTATTTTAAATTTTCATTGGTATCAATGTAATAACTTGACAATATATTAAACATTTTATCAGTTTTGATTTACATTTTGTGTAACGCCCTGCTTAATTTATTTATGTTTCTGTAAATATCTAACATAAGTGTGTATCTGCTTCAGTGGTTAAGTGTTCTGGTGTGTGTGAGAGGTATTGGGTTGAAGTCCCATTTATAGAAAATTTTGTTATTTTAGATTCAAGCCTTATCCTTGGTAGATTGGGTTATATTCTATCTTTGGTAAACTCATATTAGAATGAGCCTACTGGTTCGAGTGGTAATGAGTTGGTGTGTTGGAGGTCCTGTCGTTCGGGGAAACGGGTAAGCGTTGAACACTCGAAATTCGACTTTGTCAGTTTCGTTGGTTCGATTTAACTGTGAATGTAGACTAATTTTGAGAGTTTTATTGTATTGATTTTAAGTGTTGTGAGGCTCGGGAGTGTTTTTGCATCGAAACCGTACCAGATGTGTTCCCAAAACGTAGAAAAATTGAGCTTCGGCGAAAGCCAAAAAAGCATACTATCAACGCCACACGGGCGTGTGTCTGGCCGTGTGGTTGGCCATGTGTGAGACACGGCCGTGTGTTTGACGAAGGCATGGTCGTGCCAATCTGGGCGTATGGGCCCACACAGGCAAGCCACACGGGCATGTGGGCCCATAATTCTGAAATTATCCCTAGAGTCGCATGGTTTGTTCCGATCGACTGTGGGTCTATCGTAGGGTCGATAAGGGCTAATCAAACCCTAAATTATGTGATATGATATTCTGATAGTCTGCCTTGTGTAGGATACTAATATGTACATCTGTTCTGTTAAGTATATAAATGCAATATGTATATGAGCATGTTATGCATGATGTTACTGTATCTGTTATTCTGTATCTGTGACTGGGATGGGTTTTGTATATGTGGAGGAAGTAATCTGTACGGTGACCTTTCGCCTATATTCTGGCAGCTTGACTGCATATTATCTGATATATGTCGAAATGACACGATGTGGTGTGTAAGGATGGGTGGGTATTTTTAACCCCACATGGTGCAATAGGATGGTCAAAGTTGGTGTGTAAAGGATGGGGGTAGGATTCTGTATATCTGATTCTGTTATCTATATCTGTAATGGACATAAGTCTGAATCTGAATCTGACTGTATATGTGATTTCTGTATGTATTGCATGTCTATTTTTGTTTTGGGTTACACACTGAGTTTACAAAAACTCACATCTGTTTTTTGTTCTATCCAGGTAATCCACGGACTTAAGCAGATCGGGGTGACAGAGCCTCACGGTGACCACAAGTTCATAAATTGTTTATGATTATGGTTTTTATTTTGAGTTAAGGATTATTTCTGAGAGTTTTGTAATAATTGGACTCTCCGGACTGTTTGGTTCAATCTGGGGATTTGTATTTTCGTTTTAACACTTTATTTGCGACGATTACCTAAAAACATGGTTTTTACTAAAACCAAGGTTTTCCAAAAATACGAACGGGATTTACAAATGTAACGTTTTTCATGATTTCCGCTAAAAATCACGTTTTGGCAAGTAATTTAATAATGCTTTTGATAATAGATTTAAAAATTGAATGATTTATCGTAACAACTCAGTTTTCAAAACGCTTCTATGTGACATCTCTGGATTCGTGTAACACCCCTAACCCGTATCCGTCGTCGGAACAGGGTTATAGAGCATTACTGGAGTTTACAAAGTAATTTCATATAATTCATGTCATTTACTTTTCATATCCGAAATTAATCATATTGTCCCTTGAATGGACATTCGAAGCCCAATTTAAACATTAGAATTAAGTCAGAACTAAATCAGAACTCAAATTTTTTTTCGCAAAATTTAAAAATTTTTCTTATATACAGGGGTCACACGCTCTTGTGGGTAGGCCGTGTGGCTTACATGGCCATGTGACATGCCCGTGTCTCAGGTTGTGTGGGTATTCGATGTGAGGCACACGGCCTACCACACGCCCGTGTGCTAGGCCGTGTGGACAATTTAATTTTCACAAATTAGGTTAGGTGCAGGTTTCACATGGCCAAGACACACGCCTGTGTTCTGGGCCGTGTAGCACACACAGCTAAGACACACTCGTGTCTCCGACTTTGTGCCCAATTCTGAGCATTTTGTTTCTCAAATTTTAGGATGCAGGGGACAGATGGCCAAACCACATGCCCATGTGCCAGGCCGTGTGTCATACACGGTCAAGACACACGCCTGTGCGGACAAAATAAGGCTATTTCCTAGCCCTATTTCTCACCCAAATTTAACCTTCAACCTACAACAACATTTTCATATATTTGCCAACCAATTCAAGTCATATAAATCAAGCAAACATCATTAACATGCATGAAATAGTTTCACATATTCATATGATCAAACTTACCTTCTTGTGATAATTTATATTTTACTCTAATTCAATTTAACCACATACATATAAGCTAAACATGATATGTACACCTCTAACCCGTATCCGTCGCCGAAATAGGGTTACAGAGCATTACCAAAATTTACAAAATAATTACAGATATTTCTCATCATTTACTATTCATGTCTGATGCTAATCATATTATCCCTTGAATGGGCCCTCGAGGCCCAATATAAACATTAGAATCAAATCGAGACTTAATCGGGATCTTAGAAAATTTTTCATGAAATTTCAATTTTTTTCCTAGATGCAGGGCTCACACACCCGTGTAGCCAAGGTACACGCCCGTGTGACCCTATGACACGCCCGTACATCAAGCCATGTCCTGCCCCGTGTAACTCTCTGACTTGCATCACACGGCCAAGTCATACGCCCGTATGCTAGGGCGTGTTACCCACACGACTGAGACACACGCCCGTGTCTCTGCCCGTGTGCTCAATTCTGAGCATTTTGTTTTTAAAATTTAAGATGTATGGGACACACGACCAGACCACACGCCCATGTGCTAAGCCGTGTGTCTCACACGGTCAAGACACACGCCCGTGTGTCAACCTGTGTGGACAAAATAAAGCCATTTCCTAGCTTTATTTTTCACCCCTTTTAGCCTTGCACCTACACCAACACTTATACACAATTTATCACATTCACCAACCACATTTTCATACCAAAATTTAAGTCTTATACATGTCAACTTATACTCATATTTTTATCTAGATACTATGTTCACATTTGTGCATATTGTATCAAATATGTTAATTTAATTCATTCATACATATCTCATTGTGATTTCTATTAATCAATCATTTTCAAACATATACCATGATATAGTCTTTTATACATAAACACCAAAACATGTTCATAACTAGCCATTCCAATAGTTAGTCATTAACAAATATTTACATGCCATTCCTTGGCCAATTTAACCTATACATGCCATTATAACCACAATTTTTTTACCTTATATATCAAATTGAGACAATGGATAGTGTGAGTGATTTTCGTCGAGCTCCCAATCCAACAAGCTTCCGATTTACTATAGAACAGGGAAAAATAAAACAGAGTAAGCATATAATGCTTAGTAAGTCCGTATAACTTGGTAATTAACTTACCAACTATTCATATTAAAGATAAACATGTAAATCACAACCAACCATTCGATCCCAAGCCCTAACACATATTCTCATCACACTTGTTAGTAACTTATTTCATATAAACATTAAGAAACACATATATGAGCTCAACAATATTTGGATTCTCATACACATATGTTTTCCACATCATGTATTCATATAACATATATACAAATTATTTCCATATTTTTCGGGTACATTCTATAATAATTCATCTCGAGTTTTAGTATATTTCATATCAGAACTTTGCTCATTATTCAACTGAAATATTGATAATCACACAGATAATACATCGAGATGTACAAATCTAATCTCATATATAAATGTATTCATCAAACAAATTTCCATGTTCATATATCATAATTTCATACTTCCATATTTCATATAACATCATTTTCATGTACTTTAGGCAGATACATGTAAAAACCCATTTCTTTTCATGTCAGGATTTTACCCGTTGAATTATTTAAAATATCGATGGATACTCAGGTAGTACACACAAAGTGTACAAATCAGTAAATCCGTCAACTCATATTCAGGAGTACCCATTAGGGCACTTAATCAGGAAACACACTCTCGAGCCACATATCATGTAACAAGATTACCAGTCCAGGCTAAATCCTGTCTCCAACATATGCTCACAAGAGCTTAATTAGGATTACCAGTCTAGGCTAAATGCAAATTGTAACATATGCTCGAGAGGGACTATATCAGAATTACCCGTCCGGGCTAAATCCTATCTGTAATGAGGTCAGTAGGATTACTCGTCCGAGCTAAATCCCGTCAGCAAAAAAATGCAGGACCTCATTCATTTCGGGAAATCACATATCCATCTATATTTTTCATTTATTCAAGCGGAATTTGACATTTATCAGGAAATTTTCGGGTATGTGATCAATCTCATATATTTATGCATTTATGCAATTCAAATGTTCACATTCAACTCAAGCATAAAAAAATACATTTTTATCATTTATCACTTACCGGGTATTATCATTTATTTCAGGCACTTTCATTTATCGGGCTTTAACGAATATGTGATCATTTCACATATTTATAGCATTTATACAATTTACATACACAACATTCAATTCAAGCATATAAACATATACAATTTAGTTATACGAACTTACCTCAATAAGTGTTCGTGTACATAAAGTCTACTAATCTGACATTTTCTCCTTTCCTCATTCTAACTCCATATTCGGTTTATCCGGATCTATATGAGTAAATTTAACACCAATTTAATGTAATTCATACTCAATTTAGTCCAATTTACACTTTAGGCAAAATTACCATTTTGCCCTTAAACTTTTAATAAATGACGATTTCATCCTTAGACTCGGAAAATAAAATTCATGCAATTTAATTCTTGTTCCGAGCCTAACCGAGTTTTTCATGTAATATTTACAGCCCATATATTTCATAAAAATCAGAATTTTTCCATGGATTTCTCATTTTTACAATTTAGTCCCTAAATCAAGTTTTCATCAAAATTCACTTTGTAAAAGTTGTTTATCTATCAATAACCTTTCATTTTCTACAATAAATTTCATAATTTCAGCATATTCATCCATGGTAAAAATTCTATACTTTGATATCTTTTCAAATTGATCCCCAAAATAAATAGATTAAGTTACCCCGATCTCAAAAATATAAAAATTACTAAAAACGGGGCTTGAATACTTACCTAATTTAACCAAGAAAGCTTGCTTTCTATTTACTAGGGTTTCCATGCAAAATATTTGGGGAAGATGATGATAAATGATGATATTTTCATCTTTTATTATTTATCACCTTTATTTTTTTTATTCTTTCAATTTTGTCCATCTCTTTAATTTTATTTTCCATGGATGAATCATCACCCTTAATGACTAAGCATTTTTAATGGTCTAATTACCATATAAGGACCTCCAATTTAAAGTTCTATAGCTATTTAATCCCTTTAGCTATTAGATCTCAACTTTTGCACCTTGTGTAATTTGGTCCTTTATCGATTTAAGCATGTAATCGATAAAATTTCTTTACGAATTTTTCACACAACATTATTACCATATTATAGACCATAAAATAATATTAAAATAAATTTTCTTTCCGAAATCGGATTTGTGGTCCCAAAACCACTGTTCCGATTTCTCTAAAAATGGGCTGTTACATGATATATAACCTAATAATACATACCAAAATAATCCATTTTTAGCCATTCCAATGGCTAAGTTACAAACAACTATTTACATGCCAACATAGGCCAAGTTAACCTATACATGCCATTATATCAAAATAATATTACTTTTATATCAAAACAAGCTAGAGGATAGTGTGATGATACTCCGACCGACCTCTAACCTTTACGAGCTTCCGAGCACTATAAAACAAAGAAAAGAAAACCTAGTAAGCATTTAATGCTTAGTAAGTTCGTATAACAGAAATTTAACTTACCATATATTTACATTTAAGATAAGCATACAATAATGCATCCAAACAATTTGGCTTATAGCTTAAAACACAACTTCACCAAATCTTGTTAGTCAAGTAATTCACATAATACTAAGAACATATATGAGCTCATCATTTAATGTATTTCATATTCATATGCTTTCCATAATATTATTCCATATTACATGTACACTTTGATGACAAATCATTTCAAATTCAGTTTAGTCATGTCAGAACTTTACCTGTTGAATTTATTAGAAATATCGATGGATACGCTCATGTAGTAGACTTTAGTGTACATTACTATAATTCATCAATTCATTTTCAGGGGTACCCAATTAGGGCACATAATTGGGAAGCACACTCTCGAGCCTTGTAACGGGAAGCTCACACAGAGCCATTTCGGGAAGCTCATAAAGAGCCTATTAAGAAGCTTATCCTGGCTATATAACGGGAAGTTCACAAAGAACCTTATCGGGAAGTTCACAAAGAACCATATCGGGAAGCTTCGGATAGCCAATATCGGAAAGTTCAAGCGAGTGCTATCGGGAAGCTCACAAAGAGCCAATTTAACGGGAAGTTCACAAAGAACATTTAATTGGGATGCTCATAAGAGCTAAGGTGTGTCCACAACAAATGTAGGATCACAACCTATCGGGATGCTCCGAAGAGCTATAACGGGAAGCTTGCTGAACCATATAACGGGAAGCTCGAGAGGGCTAATAACGGGATGCTTTTTCGAGCCATGGTGTGTCGCAACATATGCTGGACCACAACCAATTTGAGAAAAACTTGTATCCATCGAATTTCACCTATTCAAACGGGACTTAACAATTCTCGGGTATATCAGATATATAATTATTTTCATTTATATAACAAATTCATAATTCACATATAAAACATTCAATTCAAACATAAGAATGTACACAATTTAGTTACACGAACTTGCCTCAATACTTGTTCGTATACAAAATCTTCTAATCCGAAATTTTTTGTTTTCCTCGATCCAACTCGGTATTAGGTCTTTCAGGGTCTATATAAATAAATTTAACATCAATTTAATCCATTTCATACTCAATTTAATTTAATTAATATTCTAGGTAAAATTACTATTTTGCCCCTATACTTTTCACAAATCACGATTTCGTCCCTAGGCTCGAAAATTGAAATTCATGAAATTTAATCCTTGTTCCAAGCCTAACCAAAATTTTCATATAAATTTTACAGCACATGTATTTCACAAAAATTCAGAATTTTTTCCATAACTTTTACATCTTTACAATTTAATCCCTAAATCATATTTTCATCAAAATTCACTTTGTAAAAGTTGTTTATCTATCAACAACCTTTCATTTTCTACCATAAATTTTAAAATTTCAGCATATTCATCCATGGAAAAACTTCTATACTTTGATAACTTTTCAAATAATCCCCAAAATAGATAGATTAAACTATCCCGAACTCAAAAATATAAAAATTACTAAAAATGGGACAAGAAAACATGCCTAATTAAGCTTTATTAGTTTCCTTTCTCTCTCCTAGGGTTTCCATGGAGTTTTTTGGGATGAAAATGATATAAAATGATATTATTTCTATTTAATTATTTATCATCCATTAATTTTTTCCACTTTCCAATTTAGTCCTTGCCTTTTTCTAATTTTCCATGGATGATTCATCAAAAATATCTACTAAATTTTCTTTAATGGTCTAATTACCATATAAGGACCTCAAGATTTGAATTCCATAGTTATTTGATACTTATAGCTACTAGAATTCAACTTTTGCATTTTATGCAATTTGGTCTTTTCCCTAATTAAACACATAAACGGTAAAATTTTCTTATCAGAATTTTCATATGACATTCCTATCACAAAGCAAACCATGCAATAATATTAAAATAAATTTTTTTTCGGCTCGAATTTGTGGTCCCGAAACCACTGTTCCGATTTCACTGAAAATGGGCTATTACAACTCTCCCCCTTAAGAATTTTCGTCCTCAAAAATCTTACCAGTAAAGAGATTTGGATATTGCTTTTTCATGGTATCCTCCGGTTCTCCGGTAGCTTTTACAATACCATGTGCCAGAGAACTTTTACCAATGCTACTTTTTTATTTCTTAACTCTTTTGTTTTGCATGCCAAGATTTTGATCGGGTCCTCACTGTAAGTCATATCAGGCTGAATCTCAACTTCTATCGAAGAAATAACATGTAAAGGATCCGACCGATACCGTCGCAACATAGACACATGAAAAGCATTATCAATTCGTTCAAGTTCTGGTGGTAATGCTAACCGATATGCAACAGGTCCGATTCTTTCAGTATTCTTATACGGCCCGATGAATCGTGGACTCAATTTTTCCTTTACAGCCAAACCGAAGAACTTTCTTCCAAGGTGATACTTTCAAAAATACCTTATCACCGACCTAAAATTCTATCTCTTTTCGTTTAAGATCGGCATAAGACTTTTGATGATCAGAGGCTGCTTTCAAACTATCTCGAATTACTTTCACCTCTTTTTCAGTTTTATGGACTAAGTCAACTCTGTGTATCTTTTTTATCATTGAGCTCTGTCTAATACAATGGAGTTCTACATTTACGACCATACAAAGCCTCATACGGTGCCATTTTAATACTGGACTGATAGCTGTTATTATAAGAAAATTCAACTAAAAGCAGATACTTTTCCCAGTTACCTTCAAATTCAAGCACACAACACCGAAGCATATCTTCCAAAATCTATATAACACGTTCAGATTGTCCATCAGTTTGATGATGCAATGCAGTACTAAAATGTAATTGAGTACCAAATGCTTCTTGCAACTTATTCCAGAATCGGGATGTAAATCGAGGATCTCTGTTTGAAATAATGAAGACCAGCACTCCATGCAATCTAACAATCTCAGAAACATATAATTCAGCCAACCTATCCAAGAAAAAATCCATACGTACCGGAATAAAGTGTGCAGACTTTGTTAACCGGTCGACAATTACCCAAATATCATCTTTTTTCTTCAGAGACAGGGGTAATCCCAATACAAAGTCCGTGGTAATTCTTTCCCATTTCCATTCTGGTATCGTAACTAGCTGTAATAATCCCGAAGGCACCTGGTGTTCAACTTTTACTTGCTGACATATTAAACATTTATATACAAATTCAGAAATATCCCGTTTCATTCCTGGCCACTAGTACATCTTTTTCAGATCATTGTACATTTTATTACTACCAGGATGAATAGAAATATTACCATTATGAGCTTCAAGTATAATATTCTGTATCAGTTCTGAATTCTTCGGTACGCATATTCTACCTCTGAATAATAAACAATCATCAGAACCAATCTAAAATTCTGAATCAGTAGTCGATTCACACTGTATCCGTTTTACTTGTAACTCACTATCATCTTTCTGAGCTTCATAGATCTGTTGCAAAAATGTCGATTTAGCTTTTAACTCAGCTATAATTGAACCATCATCTGACAATGACAACTGAGTATTCATTGCTCTTAAAGCAAATAATGATTTCCTGCTCAAAGCATCTGCAACCACATTAGCTTTTCCCGGATGATAATCAATAACAGGATCATAATCTTTCAATAATTCAATCCACCTGCGCTGTCTCAAGTTCAAGTCTTTTTGTGACATCAGATACTTCAAACTTTTATGATCAGAAAAGATGTGACATTTTTCACCAAACAGATAATGCTGCCAAATTTTCAGTGCAAAAACAATGGATGCCAACTCCAAATCATGTATCGGGTAATTTCTTTCATGTGTTTTTTGCTGTCTTGAAGCATAGGCTATTACTTTACCTTTTTGCATCAATACACAGCCTAAACCATTTAACGATGTATCACTGTAAATTATAAATTCCTTACCCGATTCAGGCTGAACCAACTCGGGTGCTTCAGTCAACAAAGCTTTTAATTTGTCAAAACTCTGCTGACATTTATCAGACCACTCGAATTTTACATCTTTTGCCAACAGACGGGTCATCGGAGAAGCTATCATTGAGAATCCTTTAACAAATCTCCGATAATATCCAGCCAATCCCAGAAAACTTCTGACTTCAGACACATTCTTTGGTGGTTTCCAATTAACAATAGCTGAAATTTTATTCAGATCCAACCGAATACCTTCTGCAGATACTATATGTCCAAGGAAACCGACTTCCCATAGCCAAAATTCACATTTACTGAATTTGACATACAATTGCTTCTCACGCAGAGTTTGCAACACTATTCTCAAATGTTCGGCATGCTCATTTTCATCTCGTGTAATATCTTGAAATAGGGGTTATCTGTGGTTGAATTGTTTTGCATGAGAGTTGGACTGTTGTGTTATTATTTGTAGTGTTTTAAGACCTAGTTATAAGTTTAGAGTGGGCCCGAGTTGCAGGAAATTTTTGTTTTTAAGTTGTAAGTAAGGGGAGCTAAAGGAGCTAGGGGTTAAGTGTAATTCGTGGGGTATTTTAGCACAAGAATTGGCTTGGCAGAGTGGCAAGGAGGCGCCACTTAGAGCCTAGTGTTTGACGCCACATGCAGGGAAGGGAGAGCTCAGGTTCGAGCAGCAGAAATTTCATTTTCTGCTTTGCATTTTGACGCCAAGGGGGAGGAGTTGTGCTCGGCACAAATTACATCGCTGATAAGCATGGACTAAGTCAAAATATTTAAATGGGTGGCAAGGAGGAAATTTAGGAACTTGTGGAATTCAAATTCATTTGAATTAGTGACCAGGAGGAATTTGGGGAAGTGGCCGAATTTTGAACTCCTGCTTAGGGGGAGTGTTCAGTTTTGGAGAGCTGGAAGGGGGGGTTGCCGAAATTCTTTAGTGGCTAGATGACATTTTCGGCTAGCCTTTGTTTGTGTATCAAAAGCCGAAAACCCCTTTTTGAGCGTTGCCGATTTCTCCCTAGTGCACCATAGTGAAACAAAAGCCGAAAGATCATAGGTGTGTGTCGATTTCTCTCTTAGGCATTTGGCCGAACCTCCTTTGGAGCCCCTCTCTTATCCTTTATTTTCTTTGTAGCCGAAAAGCAACCCTCTTCCCCTCATCTTCTCTTCTTCTCAAGTGTTTGGCCGAATCTCCCTCTCTTCCATCTTTCTTTTTCTTCTTTTCATAACTGCTCAAAACCACATCTTCTTCTTTACTTTCTTTTGCCGAAACTTTTTGAATCTCTTTTCTTTAAGCCTAAGCCGAATACTAAATATCTTTCTCCCATCTTCTTCTTTTCACTCTAGCCGAATCCCATCTATTTGTTTTCTATCAACCATAGCCGAAACTCCCTTCATCATTCAACTCTTTGTCGAAATTTCTTCCATTCTTTCTCATATTGTGTTGGCCGAATATCAACAAGGGTGGATCTCTTTTGGTTTTTCTCCAATCGATTTTGAAAAGGGGTAAGGGTTCTTGACCGAAACTACATTCTCACTTTCTCTCTTCTCTGTCGACTCATATGGTAGGAAAAGCCGAACTTCGGCATTTGTGGGTGTTTTGCTAACCATCTATAGGAACCGATTTCTCCTAGGTTCTCCGAGATTTTGGAAGCAGTCGATCTAAGCCCTCTACTTTCTGTCAATCGGATTTGGTAAGTCTGTGGTAAGGATCCATCTCGGTTTAATCATTCTTTAAGTTATTTGGAAAAGCCGAAGGCTATTAAGACTAAGTTATGATGATTGCCGATTGTAGGGGAAGGATCATTCTCACATACTTAGCGTGGTTAGTATTCAAAGAAGCATTGAGGATCAAGGAGATCTAGTGCAGTAGATCGGGTCTTCGGGATTTAGTGCTTGCGTTAGTAACAGGTGTGTAACTTACACACTATATAACTAAGTAAATATGTTAATAACCTAAATGTGTTAAAAGCCGAAATATGTTAATAAATATGTTAATAACCTAATATGTTAACTAAGTAAATATGTTAATAACCTAAATATGTTAAAAGCCGAAACTGTGTAGATCTTAATATGATGCCTTATGGGTATGAGCAAGGATTCGGGTAAGTCCGTTTCGATATGACTTTTGCGATATGGTGCATAATAAAATGATTTATGATATATTTGCTTTATGTTGCACGTTAAAGCATGATGGCATGATTTGCACTTGTAATGCATTGGTATGGGTGATATGAGAGGAGGGGGAAGATGATATCCGTGACTTTGGGTCACCAGAGGTTTGGCACCTCCAGTGGTTTGGTACCACAGATTATTTTGTGACTTTGGGTCACCAGGGGTTTGGCACCTCATAGCGTCTCGTCCCAGTGGCTTAGCACCACAGTGGGTTGGCCCCATAGTTGATATATCGGGATTGACGCCAGTGATTTGGTATCACACGTGGGTTGGCCCCACACTTGGATTATTGATATTTCATGACTTTGGGTCACCAGAGGTTTGGCACCTCATAGCGTCTCGTCCCAGTGGCTTAGCACCACAGTGGGTTGGCCCCACATTTGATATAACGAGATTGACGCCAGTGATTTGGTATCACACGTGGGTTGGTCCCACAGATGGATTACTCGTGACTTTGGGTCACCAGTGGTTTGGCACCACATTATTATTGGATATCGTGACTTTGGGTCACCAGTGGTTTGGCACCACCAGTGGTTTGGTACCACACGGGGTAGAAAAGGAGTTGTGGATGGCTAGGTTTGGGTGCATTATATATATTGCTTAGTTATGATTTGTGTAAGTACGTTGCATTAATCGGGAGGGGGATTATGCACTGAGTCTTGGTGACTCACCCTCTCCCTTATCTTTTCAGGTGATTCATAGGTCGCGGATGAGGAGCCGGGCAGACTCGAGGTGGCCATGCATTAAATAAACTCGGTCTTTACGTGGACTTTGGTTTGGGTACTTTGTTTTATTTAAATTTGGTTTCACTTTTATTATGGGTTTGTAATAAGGCCTTTTGATTATGTTTGGATTATTTTTATGCTTTGGATTTGTTTTAAACTAGGCTAAATAAATTACATGGTTAACTAAATAATTTTGAGCCCAAGATTTTCTAAACTAAAGAACGCAATGGTTTCCAAATTTTTACCATCGGGTAAAACAAATCAATTGATAACAACAACAACTCAAATGGATTTCAAACTTAAGTTTTCCACATTCAACTTAACTGATTTCTAAATAATTATGAAAGGAACATCGGGTTTTAAAATGACATAAATGTTTTCCAAGCCTATGAATCAACAACTAAGTTTTAACGATTTATTCCAGGATTTCAAAATATCGATTTTAACTAATCATGCACCTGTTTTCTACAAATATAAAACAACAAAGAGTTTTCACTAAAAAAACTAACCGGTAACCTGTTTTCTTCAAAATAATTCCCTCTGTGACATGCCAGATTCGGTCGTGGTGTGTTGACCGGGTTTGGGGTGTTACATCTCAGGAATATACCAAAATATCATCAATAAATACAACTACAAACATGTCTAGATACGGTCTAAAAATCCTGTTCGTTAGATCTATAAATACCGCAGGTGCATTTTTTAAACCAAACGGCATCACAAGAAACTCATAATGCCCGTACCTGGTTCTGAAAGTTGTCTTTGGAACATCTGATTCTTTCACCCGTAGCTGATAATAACCAAAACGGAGATCAATCTTTGAAAATATAGTGGCACCTCTCAACTAGTCAAACAGGTCATCTATACGAGGCAATGGATACTTGTTCTTTATTGTGACTTTGTTCAATTGTCTGTAATCAATACACAATCTCAATGATCCATCTTTCTTCTTTACAAATAGAACCGGTGCACCCCAAGGTGAAAAACTGGATCGAGCAAAGCCTCTGTCAATCAATTCTTGCAACTGTGCTTTCAACTCTTTCAATTCGGTAAGAGCCATTCTGTAGGGTGCTATAGATATCGGTGTTGTTCCCGGAACAAGATCTATAGAGAATTCCACTTCTCTAACCGGTGGTAAACCAGGTAATTCCTCCAGAAATACATCAGGAAATTCACAAACAACTGGCACTGACTGAATTTTCGACTCAGATACTTTAGTATCTAACACATATGCAAGAAAAGCATCATACCCCTTTCTGATATATTTTTGTGCTGATATTGCTGAAATCACATTAAATAACCCATCCAATTTATCAGATTCAACATGGAGTAACTCACCATTCTGACATTTCAACACAATGTACCTCTGTTTACAATTTACCACTTCATCATGTTGAGTTAACCAGTCCATTCCCAAAATCACATCAAATTCATCAAAAGGAAACAACATCAGATTAGCCGAGAAACAATAGCCTTTTACCATCAATGGGCAATTTATACAAATTTTATCCACCATAACATACTGGCCAGGGGGTTCGAAACTTTAACCACAAATTCAGTGAATTAAATAGGTAAATTTTTAATAGACACTAAATTTGTGCATATGTATGAATGTGTGGAACCAGGATCAATCAAAGTAGTAATATCAGTGTTAAGAAGAGAAAATGTACCAGTAATGACATCAAGTGCAGAAGCATCCTCTCTTGTACGTATAGCATATGTCCTTGCCGGTGCTCTGGCTTCAGATTTGTCTGTTGAATCTTTTGTCACACCTCGGCTACCACTAACATTGCCGGGGTGTCGAGGTGGTCTACTTCTCGAGACAGGATTGCTCAGCCTAGAGGTCTGAACAATATCTTTTACAGGCTTTTCTGGGCAGTCTCTAAGATAGTGGTCCAAAGAACCACATCTAAAACAAGCTCCACTTCTGATACGGCATTCACCTAAATGAAATTTATTTCAATGTTTACATCTTGGTTTAGGACTTCCAACACTCCCTACACTTGTAACGAATGGAGACAAAGATATCGGATTAGAGCGTTGGGAGCCTCGTTCTTTTCCAGAATACCCCACAGATGTAGTAAAACGATTATGGTACTTTTTTTATTTCTTTGAGATAGATAATTGTGACTTGCTCACAAATATTTTACCAGAAATTTAGGCTTCCCGTGTAATATCCCGGGTTAGGGGCTATTTTTGTTATGGCATAATTTGCATGCTAGGAGCTTGCTATGTTGCTGTTTTGGTGTCTTAGGGGCTTAATTGTAGGCTAGGACTATGCACAGAGCGGTAGGAAAATTTTAGTTTTTAAGCCTTAGGTGAGAGGAGTTGAGGAGTGGGGTTTTATATTTTATTTGGTGTTTTAGAGTACAAAAGAGGAGCTGGTGGAGTGGCAAAGCATGCGCCACTTGGAGCTGGTGTTGGCGTCAATTGCGGAGGCGAGAGGTCCTGAGTTCAAGCTGCGAAATTCCCCATTTTGGCTTCCATTTTGGCGGCTCAAGGAGGAGGAGTTGTTGGTAGTTCAAACTCTACCATGGACCAAGTCAAAATATTCAAAAGAAAGGTGGAGAGTGAATTTAGGAGGAAGACTAGTTCAAACTAGTTTGAATGGATGGCTTGGAGTGTATGTTGGTATGGTGGCGAATTTTAGGAGAGTTTGGGGGAATGGACGGCTTGGTTTGTAGGGGAGTGGGAATGCCGAAATTCTTGTGGCATTTTTGTGCTTTTCGGCCAAAAGTTTATGGGTAAGCCAATTCTCCTTTTTGTCAAAACTATCCGAAATTTCATAGGTATTTCTCCATCTTTTCTCTTGGAAACCGAAAGTCCAAATGAACCCTTGCCGAATTTGCTTGCTTTCTCTCAATCTTCTTGGTAGCCGAATATTCTTTCCTCCCTACCTTTCTTCTTCATTTGTGTAAACCGAAAATAGTTCTCTCTTCCTCTCATACTCTCTTTTCTTGTTTTTGAAATCTCCTTACTTGAAACACTATTCTCCAAAACACCTTCCTCCATTGTTCCTTCTCTTGTCAAACCAGAAAGTATCTTTCTTTCTCTTTGTTTCATTTTGTTAATTGGTCGAATCTCTCTTCTCTCCTAGTAGTGTTCACTTGGCCGAATCTTCTTTTCCCTCCTAGTTCTCGTTTCTTGGCCGATTGTTAGGTGGAGTGTGGGCTGCTTTTGGCGGTTGGTTCAAGCTTTGGAGAAGGTATTTAGGTAAGGCCGAATGCTTATGGTCTTTCTTCTCGTTCTCTGTTGTCATCTTCAAAGGGGTAAGTGTTGGTTTTGGTGTTTGTTTGATGGCATATTGATCGTTGGTTGGAATCGTTTTGTCATAGGGTATCCGGATTTCAAGCGAGGCAAGCAAAGCAATTATCTTTGGGTAAGCAATTGGTAGGTGGTGGTAAGAGGTTGGATGTTGGCTTATTCTTTTAGTTTCGGCTTGTGAGGCTAATTGTTTATGTTTTAGGGGTGGCCGTTTGTCAAGTGGAACCATTGGTTGGTTCGGGATTTGGTAAGAAACCAAATCAATCGTGAGGTAAGGGTTAATCGATAACCCCTTTGGTTTAAAAAATGGTTATAGCCGAATGGTATGAGTGCTAATGCATGGTTGGCCGATTGTTTTAGGAGCAAGAGGATCAAGGGTCTTAGTTGGTTCTTCGGTTAAGGCTTGTGTGTGTACATTTGCACACTACTTACGTTATTATTTATATATATTGTGTGTTGTTTGATTCCATAAAAGGTGGATTAAGTGCCATTAAGGTATGAGGCAAAAGGGTCGGAGTAAGTCCTCTGTTGTGATGCTTTTAATAAGCATGTTGTATTCGCTATGAGTTGTCATGTTGATGCTTTTGGTAAGCATAGTATATCCAATATGTGTGCTATGATCTTTGGATTGTGATAAACAATATGTATGTTGCTTGACAAGCATGATGTATATTTACATTAAATGCATATTAGTGGTTGATATGGGTTGTACACAAGTGGAGGCGGTGATATTTTGTCTTTGTGAGCACCGGTGTTTTAGTAACACAACTTTGTGACTTTGGGTCACCAGAGGTTTTAGCACCTCGGAGGTTTGGCACCTCGGCGTCGTCCCCGTGGTTTCGCACCACGGTGGGTTGGCCCCACAAGGCGGTATTGAGGATTGGCGCCGGTGATTTGGTATCACACGATGGGTTGGCCCCATCATCGATTCGTGACTTCGGTCACCGGTGGTTTGGTACCACATTTGTGTCTTTGGGACACCAGAGGTTTGGCACCTCATTGCGACTCGTCCCTGTGGTTAACACCACCGTGGGTTGGCCCCACTTTGAGATATGGGATCGTCTGCTAGTGATTTGGTATCACGCGATGGGTTGGCCCCATCATTGGATTATTCGTGACTTTGGGTCACCAGTGGTTTGGCACCACACTTATGGATATCGTGACTTTGGGTCACCAGTGGTTTGGCACCACCAGTGGTTTGGTACCACACGGGGTAGAAAGGTGATATGGATGGTTAGGATCGGGGTGCATTGATAATGTTGCTATGATATGATGTGTGTTAGCATGTTGTTTTATCGGGAGTGGGATTTATGCACTGAGTCTTGTGACTCACCCTCTCCTCTGACATTTCAGGTGACACTTAGACGCGGACATGGAGCCGGGATGGACTCGAGGTGCTCATGCCATGCTTAAATAAAGATTTGCTCAGACTTTATAAAATTCGGTACTTTAGCTTATTTATTACTACTCGGTTTTGTTTTGGGTTGTAAATGGCCTTTAAATTAGGTTTTACTATGTTTATGCTTAAAGTAGCTTTCTAATATGCCTTAACAAATTAATTGAGTTAAAATTTGCTAAAAACTTGGAAGGACAACGGTTTCAAAACTATAACGCAATGTGTTTTAAACTATACCATCGGGTATCACACTATGATTTGGTATCAAGGAAACTCAAATGATTTTCAAACCTAAACTCGATTTCCTACTAAGTCTAAATGTTTGAGTAACATCAAGAAGCAACTTGAATTTCTAAATGAAATAAACTTGTTTAACTTCTTAATTGATTAAGTTTCCGAAATCTCTGAGTTTTCAAAATGATGCATGAAGTTTTCAACAATCATGCCCAAGATTTCTACACGTTCAAAACTTTTCACAAAATTTTCATCAAGCTTTTAAATGAAAACCCAACTTCTCAAATACGTTTTCCTCGTAACATACCAGATTCGGTCGTGGTGTCTTGACCGGGTTTGGGGTGTTACATCCCGCTTTGCTTGTTTCTTTTCATTACTTAATTCCTCAGCTTTGTGTGCTCGATCGGCCAACACCAAAAATTCTCTTATTTCTAGAATTTTAATCAACAACTTGATATCTTCATTTAAACCCTCTTCGAAACGTTACACATATCAGCCTCATTCAGAACCCATTCTCTGGCATATTTGCTCAATCGAACAAATTCTCGCTCGTATTCAGATACAGTCATGTTTCCCTGTTTGAGCTCTAAAAATTCTTTCTTTTTCTGATCTAGAAATCTTTGACTAATGTACTTTTTTCTGAATTCTGTCTGAAAGAATTCCCAAGTAACATTTTCTCTCGATACAACAGAAGTTATGGTATTCCACGAATGGTAGGCTGTGTCTTTTAGTAAGGATACTGCACATTTCAAACATTCAGCCAGTGTGCATGATAACTCATCTAGAACCTTGATGGTATTTTCCAACCAAAACTCCGCCCTTTCCGGATCATCTTCAGCAGTAGCCCTAAATTCTTCTGCCCCATATTTATGAATTTTATCTACCGGAGGCTTACCAGTTCTAACAGGTTTAGCATCCTGTGGCATCTCTAGAACTGGTTGAGGAGCAAGAAGGGGAGGTTGTTATACAACAGGATTTGTTCTTATGAATTTTATAAACCTCTCATTCATTATTTGGAAGAAGGCTTCTTTTGCCTCCTCACCTCGGCCCTCAGATTCGGGCCTTCTACTACTAGATAGAGCTCTTTGAACTGAAGATGGAGTATTGCTCTCAGCTTCCTCAGATTCAGCTCTAGCTTTGTTGGATGACATTACTATATGAAAAACACATTTAAAATGGTCAGAAGATATCACACTATCACAAATTATATAATGGCATGTATAGCTAAACTCATACTTGCTACGTTAGTCCGAGAATTGACTAAACCGTAGCTCTGATACCAATAAATGTAACACCCCTAACCCGGATATGTCACCGGAACAGGGTTACAGAGCATTACTGGAGTTTACAGAGTAATTTCATATAATTCATGTCATTTACATTTCATATCCGAAATTAATCATATTGTCCCTTGAATGGACCTTCGAAGCCACATTTAAATATTAGAATTAAGTCAGGACTGAATCGGGAACTCAGAAATTTTTCGTAAAGTTTCAAATTTTTTCTTATATACCGGGGTCACGCCCGTGTGGGTAGGTCGTGTGGCTCACATGGCCATGTGACATGCCCATGTCTCAGGCCGTGGGGCATTCGATGTGAGGTACACGGCCTGCCATACGCTCGAGTGCTAGGCCGTGTGGACAATTTAATTTTCACAAATTAGGTGTAGGTTTCACACGGTCAAGACACATGCCCGTGTTCTGGGCCGTGTAGAACACACGGTTGAGACACACACCCGTGTCTCCGCCAGTGTGCCCAATTCTGAGCATTCTGTTTTTAAAATTATAGGATGCAAGGGACACACGACCAAACCACATGCCCATGTGCCAGGCTGTGTGTCACACACGGTCAAGACACACACCCGTGTGTCTACCTGTGTGGACAAAATAAGGCCATTTCTTAGCCCTATTTCTCACCCAACTTTAACCTTCAACCTATAGCAACATTTGCATATATTTTCCAACCAATTAAATTCATATAAATCAAGCAAACATCATTAACATGTATGAAATAGTTTCACATATTCATATGATCAAACTTACCTTCTTGTGATAATTTATATTTTACTCTAATTCAATTTAACCAAACCACATACATATAAGCTAAACATGATATATAACCTTATAATACATACCAAAACAATCCATTTTTAGCCATTCCAATGGCTAAGTTACAAACAACTATTTACATGCCAACATAGGCCAAGTTAACCTATACATGCCATTATACCAAATAAGATTACTTTTTATACCAAAACAAGCTGGAGGATAGTGTGATGATACTCTGACCGATCTCCAACCTTTACGAGCTTCTGAGCACTATAAAATAGAGAAAAGAAAGCCTAGTAAGCAATTAATGCTTAGTAAGTTCGTATAACAGGAATTTAACTTACCATATATTTACATTTAAGATAAGCATACAATAATGCATCCAAACAATTTGGCTTATAGCCTAAAACACAACTTCACCAAATCTTGTTAGTCAAGTAATTCACATAATACCAAGAACATAGATGAGCTCATCATTTAATGTCTTTCATATTCATATGCTTTCAATAATATTATTCCATATTACATGTACACTTTGATAACAAATCATTTCAAATTCAATTTAGCCATGTCAGAACTTTACTTGTTGAATTTATTAGAAATATCGATGGATATGCTCATATAGTACACTTTAGTGTACACTACTATAATTCGTCAATTCATTTTTAGGGGTACCCAATTAGGGCACATAATCGGGAAGCACACTCTCGAGCCTTGTAACGGGAAGCTCACACAGAACCATTCGTTAAGCTCATAAAGAGCCTATCGGGAAGCTTATCCAGGCTATATAATGAGAAGTTCACAAAGAACAATATCGGGAAGCTCCGAATAGCCAATGTCGGGAAGTTCAAGTGAGCACTATCGGGAAGCTCACAAAGAGCCAATTTAACGAGAAGTTTACAAAGAACCTTTAATCGGGATGCTTATAAGAGCTAATGTGTGTCCATAACAAATGTAGGATCACAGCCTATCGGGACGCTCCGAAGATCTATAACGGGAAGCTCACTGAACCATATAACGGGAAGCTCGAGAGGGCTAATAATGGGATGCTCTTTCGAGCCATGGTGTGTCCGCAACATATGCTGGACCACAACCAGTTCGGGAAAAACTTGTATCCATTGAATTTCACCTATTCAAACGGGACTTAACAATTCTTGGGTATATCGGATATATAACTATTTTCATTTATATAACAAATTCATAATTCACATATACAACATTCAATTCAAACATAAGAATGTACACAATTTAGTTACACGAACTTACCTTGATACTTGTTGGTATACAAAATCTACTAACCCGAAACTTTTTGTTTTCCTCGATCCAACTCGTTATTAGGTCTTTCAGGGTCTATATAAATAAATTTAACATCAAATTAATCCATTTCATACTCAATTTAATTCAATTCACATTCTAGGCAAAATTACTATATTGCCCCTATACTTTTCACAAATGATGATTTCGACCCTAGGCTCGGAAATTGAAATTCATGAAATTTAATCCTTATTCCGAGCCTAACCAAAATTTTCATATAACTTTTACAGCACATGTATTTCACAAAAATTCAGAATTTTTCCATAACTTTTACATCTTTACTATTTAATCCCTAAATCATATTTTCATCAAAATTCACTTTGTAAAAGTTGTTTATCTATCAACAACCTTTCATTTTCTACCATAAATTTTAAAATTTCAGCATATTCATTCATGGCAAAACTTCTATACTATGATAACTTTTCAAATTAATCCTCAAAATAGATAAATTAAACTATCCCGATCTCAAAAATATAAAAATTACTAAAAACGGGACAATAAGACATACCTAATTAAGCTTGATTAGTTTCCTTTCTCTCTCCTAGGGTTTCCATGCAGTTTTTGGGGATGAAGATGATATAAATTATATTATTTCTATTTAATTATTTATCATCCATTAATTTTTCCACTTTTCAATTTAGTCGTTGCCTTTTTCTAATTTTCCATAGATGATTCATAAAAAAATATCTAATAACTTTTCTTTAATAGTCTAATTACCATATAAGGACCTCAAGTTTTGAATTCCATAGCTATTTGATACTTATAGCTACAAGAATTCAACTTTTGTATTATATGCAATTTGGTCTTTTCCCTAATTAAACACATAACCGGTAAAATTTTCTTATCAAAATTTTTATATGGCATTCCTATCACAAAACAGACCATGCAATAATATTAAAAATAAATTTTTTTTCCGACTCAGATTTGTGGTTCCGAAATCACTGTTTTGATTTCACTGAAAATGGGCTGTTACAATTCGGCCATAACGTCTAGGTCGGGTTTGGGGTGTTACATTTAGTGGTATCAGAGCCAGGTTGCAAAACTCAGGCTGTAAATTTTGGGTTCCAAAATTGTGTTTAAAAAAGAACTTGTTTTCAAATGAGTTAGTTCACTGTGAGTAAGTATGTGGTACACCGAGTCTCCGACGTCGATCCTGTAAGTATTTCTAAACTTAGATAGAATGCTCTGGAAACACTGTAGTTAGCACTTTCTGAAAACTATACTGAGCTAGTTAGAGACTAAAATCTCTGAAACACTTCTGAACTTCTGATAAGTTACGCATAAAATATCTATTAATAAATACTGGAACTAATGTATAAAATTTTATAATGTAGATAAAAATTTAAATTTACGATGAGCGCTCATAGAACTCGGGGTCGTGGTATTCGTGGGCGCAGTAGAGGCCGAATGGGAGCTCGAGCTAAGTCTTCCTCTTTTGGCAGTATGCCAAATTTAGACACAAGTAAGACATCAGTTTCGCCTGCTATCGAGACTGGGTCTCAAAGCCACTCGACTGGGGACAATGCACTGTCTCAAGCCATGTTGAGGGTGTTGGAGAGGGTCGCTGGACCCATTCTAGATCTGGGGGCCGTGGGTCGGTAACTGAACAACTCCGATCTAATGGAGTTGAGCTGTTTAGGGGTGTCACTAGAGTCATCCCTACTGTGGCTAAGTATTGGTTGGAGGCTACTGAAAGGATCATGAATGATATAGACTGTGCTCCCGAGCAGAAACTAAATGGTTCAGTCTCTTTGCTTCGCGACGAGACGTATCAGTGGTGGTTGTCGGTTGAGGAGGGCACTCAACCGGATCGTCTGAGCTGGGATTATTTTAAAACTGCTTACTAGGGGAAGTATGTGGGTGCGAGCTACGTTGATGCTCGTAGGCGTGAGCTCATGAATCTCACGCAAGGTGATAGATCTGTGGCCGAGTATGAGGCTGAGTTTCTGAGGTTGAACCGCGACGCTCAAGGTATGGTGGCGTCTGAGTATGAGAAATGCGTCTGTTTTGAAAATGGTTTGAGGGACAATTTGAGGGTTCTGATTACTCCACAGAGGGAGCGTGAGTTCGCAATTTTGGTGGATAGTGCGAAGATCGTCGAGGAGGTTAAGCGCGTAGAGCGCCAGAATAGAGATCCTGAGAGAGGCAGGAATAAGAGGGATTCGTTGCCCTCTAGTTCTATTCAGAGGCCTAAGAAACGGGCCAGACCTGATGTTCCTGTTAGAGTAGGGGTTTCTGTTGCTCCTACTGGGAGAAAATTATGGAAGGTGGGGAGAGAGGAGAAGTTTGGCCGAATGTGGGAAGGTGTGTAGGGGAGCATTTTTGGTTTTTAGCTAGTAGGGGTGTGTGCCGAATTCTCTTTTAGGGTTACTTAGGCATTTTCATCCTAGTATTTTCAGTCTTTGTATGTAGGGAGAGAGTGCCGAAAACTTGCCAGTAAGTGCTTCTAGTGTTTCTTTTTCTTTTCTTTCAAAGTTGATGCACTTTTGTTCTCTTGAGCATTGCCGAATTTTCAGTTGATTTTCTCCTCCTTTTCAATCATTTTCTTTTATTGTCACCTAAGTCCATTTCTATTTCTTTCTCCGCTAGCCGAACCTCAGTCTGCTCACTTTCTTCTCTTTTCTTGATGTCTCTCTCCTGTTCTACTCTTGAGCTGAAACCTTCTTGGCATTTGCTGCTTGTGCTGAATCTTCTTGGACTCCATTAGGCTACTCTCTGTTTAAGGTAAAGAACTTTTCTTTTATTCTTGTTATCTCCTTACTTCTTCTAAGGAAACTGACCATTCATTCGTTAATCACAAACCGAATTTGGTTTCTCTTCCGAAGCTGACTACTCCATCTTTTGTAACCCATTTCTTTCATTGTTTTTTATTTAGCCGAACCCCAAGAATCAAAGTGCTAGTTGTCTGTCGATGGTCCCTCTGCAATCTGTTTCTATTTGTGCAAGGTAATGGAAACTCTTTCGTTTCTTTCTCTATCTTTCGGTCCTATATGGTCATAGCCGAAATGGATATTTTGTTTCTTAATATTAGTTCGCGGCTAATCTCTTCTGTTCTCCTCTCAACGTGGCATATTCGCACCGGATTGAAATCTATAGCCAAGTCTATCTGTGTTCGGTTCATTCTTTGACCAAGGTAAGGAGGTTCTTTTTTATTTCGGTTGGTCTTTTTCCTTTTCTCTTTCGTTGCCTTAACTCAATCTCTTTGTTTGACAACCATCGTTCTCTCTGAAAGTATTGTACTGATCAAAGATTCTCTTCATGGATACGAGTGCTAGCCAATCTAAAGAGGGGAGTGGACTCCTAGTCTCTGCTCTTAAGTTCAAACGACGTGCTGTGTCGACAGTTCGAGACTTTTCGCTGGGTTGTGGTAGAGAGCCGACATCCGTTTGGGATAGGCAGATAGTGGTTATTCCCGCTAGTGAGAGTAGCAACGATCAGGAGTGTTTAGTCCTTCGCGTAATCAGGTGTGTAATATTCGCACCATCTTTTGTTTGATTATTAATTGGTATGTGAATTGTTTAAAAGCCAAAACATCGGTAATGGCTGTTGAGTTACCCTTGGGGGGTAAAATCGGAGATACCAGGTTAGTTACCTTTGATTGTGTTATGTAAATACCCTATCATGAATATATGTATGCTCTGATTATTCGACTTACATTGACATATGTTGTATTCATTATATTATGATTATATAATGCATGGGATTGGGATATGAAATTGATTAAAAGAGGAAGAGCATGTCAGTGGTTTGGTACCACATATATCAGTGACTTTGTCACATCATTTCAGTGGTTTGGTACACCATATATCAGTGACTCTGTCACATTATTTCAGTGGTTTGGTACCACATTCAGTGGCTTGGTGCCACATATGAGGAGTGTAGTGGATGGAGGGTTGATTGTAGAAATCCCCACAGGTGTGTTTTGGCTGGTACGAGTGGTGTGTAGACGATGGAATATTAGGTTGGGTAGGGTTGCATTGCATACACTATTTGATATGCCATGTTGTTAGGGCTACGACCCAGTTCGATTCGTATGGGCTTCGGCCAAATTCATTACTGTGAGGGCTAAGGCCCAATGTGCTTCTGTAGGCTTAGGCCCAGATTTCGTTCGTAAGGGGAATTACACACTGAGTCCTCGTGACTCACCCCTCTGCTTAATTTTGCAGGTAACCCCTAGTTCAAGGATTTGGAGCCGAGGAGGACTCTGCGGTGGCCATGCATTACTTCTTTCGTAAACTCCATTTTCTTTATTTGAACTTATTTTAAATTTGGGATTTTGTTATGTAATAAGGCCTCTGGGATTTTAATTTGGGTTTTTGATTTAACGCGATTATTATTATATCATGAGATGTTAAACACAGAGTTTTCCTAAAGATATAAATAATCATTTTTCCAAAATATTAACAAGCGGATAACATGAAGATTAATAATTAAATTCGGAAATTTTCTTAGAACTACAAACACTGTTTTCAAAATGTCACGTTTCAGAACACCACTAGTTTCGGTTTTTCATATCACAAAACCCGATTTCGACTGTTAGTGTTATTAAAAAAGGTTTTTAAGAAAACCTTAAAACTAGATCTGATTTTTAAAATGAAAACAAAACGCGAAGTTTTTAAAATTTCTTTAAACAATCTTTCCTTTTGACATACCAGATCCGATCGTAACGTTTAGGCCGGGTCTGGGGTGTTACAGGTTGAAAGTATAGGGTTTTGCCATGAGAATATTCATGTTGTTTGCTGCATTTTTATGGAAGAAAATGAATCTTGGTTGTTAAATAAACAACTTTTGTTAAGTGATTTTCATGAAAACACCTAAAATGGACCATTTTGTAAAAGTTGTAAAATAGGTGGAAGAGGTGTGAAATAATGGAAAATGTGGACTGCTATAAGCATGAAAAAGGTTCGGCTATGCATGGGTAGTAAAGAAATTGAACACATTTTAATTAACGAGCCTAGGGACAAAAGTGTAAATATGACAAAGTTTAGGGGTAAAAATATAATTTTACCAAAAATGTGAAATTGGGCTAATTTGAGTAGCATGATGAATAAATAAATTAAATGTGTTGTTATAGATCAACGAAGATGAGATTCAGAATTAGATCAGGGGAAAAGCAAGATAATCGACTAATTGACTTATTCCATCGTTTCATACCGAGGTAAGTTCGTATGTTAATAAGCATTAAATTTGATATGTTTAAATGCTTAACCGATATCATGTGTTATTTCGTATGTTATTATTGGATCATGAATAATATAAAATTACGAGATTGTATTGAAAGATCAAATTAAGAGAAATGCAGGGCGGAGTATGATCGAATTTCGACATGTGATGAATTGACGGTAAAGACCATGGTTGGACCATGGCAATATGTGTGCCAGTGTAAGACCATGTCTGGGACATGGCATCGGCATTGATATGTGTGCTAATGTAAGACCATGTCTGGGACATGGCATCGGCATTGATATGTGTGCTAGTGTAAGACCATGTCTGGGACATGGCATTGGTATGATACATCATGTATGAGTTTTCCCGAGTATCCTTAGTACCCCAAGAGGTCCAACGGGTAAATCCAAAGATGATGTCAAAGAAATGACAAGGTATGATCATGTTGAAAGGGTACAGGTATGTACACAAAAATCATGAGTACTGAATTTCGATGTATATGGAACATTTTGTAAGAATGTGAATGAGTAAGTCATACTTATGAAAATGATCTTGTGATGACCTTGTGACGATAGGTCTATACTTATGATGTATAAATAGGTGGTAAATTTGATTGATGATCATGTGTGAGGCTTTTAGGCCAAATTAAATTGAGACATGATAAGTTTAACTTTTGTTGTTGATGTATAGGTTAAAGGGGCAAATGAATGGCAGGTAAATATTCGATAATGGATGATTCAATGGATGTTAATACAAAGCAATCATGAAAGAGTAAAATTAGCAATAAAACAGTTTTTGATAGCAGCAGTCTTAGAACTTTGAAAAAATCACCAAAAATTGTAGAAATCGAATTAGAGGTTGAATAAGATATGAAATTAAAGCTTGTTGAGCCTAGTTTCACATAGAATAAACAAAGAAAGCAAAAGAATCTCATATTATGAGATGTTTGAATTTTTGTGAGACAGGGTCAGGATGATTTTGGAATCCCCTGTTTTGATGTTGGAAAATAATTAAAAATAGTATAAAAATAATTACGAGTTATAATTTATATGTTTAAAATTCTTAATGAATCTATTTTCAATAGAATCAAACGGAAACGTCATCCAAGTCCGGTACGAGGAGATAATTAATTCTTAGTGAAGAAGGTTTGAAACTATTGGACGGCAGAATAGGGACGACTTTAAAGAATAAACTGTACTTATTGGCTAAACCAAAAATCCTGGAAAATTTATGGTAAGAAGATATTTGAGTCTAATTTCAGGGAAAATTATCGAAACTAAATTTGGAGTTCTGTAGCTCAAGAAATAAATAATTTAGTGACTATGACTCATGTAGACAGCTTGATATGCTCGAAAGTGAATAGTGGAACTTTGTGCAATTATGATTGTATTAACTTGAGAACTTATTAAGAGGATTGTTAAAACTATGTTAATGAATTTCTTATTATTTACATACCAACTTACTAAGCTATATAGCTCACTCTATTTATTTTCCATGTTTATAATGTCCTCAGGCTAGCTCGGGTTGGAGAACGCCGGAGATACCATCACACTATCAAGCTATCACTTCGGGTATTGTTGAGTTCAAGTAGTTGAGTTGTGGCATGTATAGGAGATTTAATTATGTTGTTAAGTGTCATAGCTGAATTTGCTAAATGTGAGGCCATGTTGTGTAAATGTCTTAGTTGTGGTGAATTGGTCATGTATTTTTGTGTGGATGGGTGTTACTTGATGTTGTGTATGTTGGTGCAAGTAAGTGTGGCAAAAAGGCTTGGTAAATAGCCTTGTTTCTGTCCTCACGGGTAGACACACGGGCGTGTGTCTAGGCCGTGTGTGACACACGGTCTACCCCATGGGCATGTAGTCCGGCCGTGTGTCCCTTGCACCTTAATTGTGAAATTAAATTCACCACACGTCCTAACACACGGGTGTGTGCCTTGGCCGTGTGACCTTAAAGGGTTGATGACGTTAGAAATAGAATGTCAAGGTTTTTGCACACGGGATGAAACACGGGTGTGTCACGGCCGTGTGAGGGACACGGGCCATGGACACGGGTGTGTGCCAGGCCGTGTGAAAATCCCTGTAGGTTTGAAAATAGAAATAAATCCACACGGGCTAGGGACACGGGCGTGTCCCAATATGCTCAGGCTGTGTGAGCTACACGGTCCTTCAGCATGGCCATGTTAAGAGGTCACACGGACGTGTCACTCTTCCATACGGGCGTGTGCCCCTGATTTCAATGATATTTTTTAAAGTTTTTCTAAAGTGCTCGGTTTAGTCCCGAACCATTTTCAAAGTGTGTTTTGGGCCTCGTAGGTCCATATTAGGGACTTTAAGGCAAAGTTTGAAAAGTTTTAAAATTGAACGAACTTTTATGACTCGAAAATGTATGTTTGCATGTGTTTAAGATAGGTAATGCCTCATACCCTGTCCCTGCGTCGGATACGGGTTAGGGGTGTTATATTTAGTGGTATCAGAGCTATGGTTTAGTCAATTCTAGGACTAACCTAGCATGTGTGAGAGAGTCTAGCTATACATGCCACGTTACTACCCGATAGTGTGATATCTCTCGGCTCTAACGAAATTGTTTCGTTAAGACAGAGATGACTTCCAACCGAGCTGTTTTCAATAATGCTGAAAAATGATACTAAGGTGATTGAAATGTGTTTATGATGAGACGAAACTTAGAAATGTATGAATAGAAGTTCATGATAAGTATGTGTTAATGTACGAAGTGAGATAACCATGAGTTGAGAAATGTGAAAACGTAGAATAAAATGGAAGTTTATATGGTGAAAAGCCCATCCGTGTTTGCTTCCCATGCATATGATGTTATGTGCTCAACATATTTGATTAAGTGAATATGGTAAGCAAATTTACTCAAATAGACGGAATGTGTGTTTATGTACACTTGCTTAAATAAGTGTAATCAGTATGTTCATATGGTGGAATTTTATGTTTAATTGTTAAATTAGAGATAATATGATGTTTTGTTTTATGTCATTGTTATTGAACCATGAATATTATAATAGTATGAAAATTGAATTTGAAGATCAAATTGAGTAGAACGCAGGAAATGAGTACGATCGTTCAATGAAGAATTGACGGATAAGACCATGGTTGGACCATGGCAAAGTATGAAATGTAAGACCATAGCTGGGCTATGGCATTGTGATTCCGTGTAAGACCATGTCTGGGACATGGCATCGATGTTAGACTTTGTGTAAGACCATAGTTGGACTATGGCATCAAGTGAACGACGTACTCAAACCTGTAAGGCGTTCTCTAATTTGACAAATGTCGGTAAGTAAAATGAAAGCTAATTGTTGGAATTTAATTAGATATTAATATTGAGCTCGAGTAATAATTCATTGTGTGAAATTGTGGATGACAGAAAACATTCGTATAATAAATAGATGTGTTAATTTGCTTGGAATGAACTATGTGATTATGATGGTATTACATTAATGATGAATGCTAAGTCCTATATATGTATTTATGAGAGTTAAGTTAGAGGCTTTACGACCTCACCCCCTACCAGTGTTGCTTTATGACGAAATTTTATGAGAATCATGTTGAATAAGTTTATAAGTGTGAACTAAGGAGTTCAGTGGTGAAATAATTAGTAATGCAAACAGAGTTGAGTATAGTGTGACAAATGAACTCAGTTTTAAAAGAAATATCAGATTGTTTTAAAGATTATACGGATTATGCAATGTCACAGTTAAAGAAGAAGTTAAATTCGATGAGATAAAATATTCAGGTACGATACCTAAATAATGTATGTATTAACTGGAAGTTCTTCTGAATTGATTTCTGTTAGCGATGGAATAATGAGAAATTAGTGGTATTAGAGATAGACAGTGGAATAATGTTTGAATTGTAAAGAAAAGTTGGTGATAGAATTCAGGTGATGATAGTATTCTGTTTCTACCAGCTATTGTCTGCTTAGTATATGGGGGATTATATAGCCTTGGTCACGATTGATTAATAATTGACAAGTCATAATTTGACAGTCAAGATAGATTCAGATGTCTAGTTTGATTAGATTATTTGCTTGAAAAATTATTCGAGTTATCTGCAATTGTGCTGAATAGTAAGCAACATTAATTATTTGATAAGTAATGTAAACTTTTGATGACTACAAAAATTTAAAACATTTGATGTTTCTAAGAGATCTGAATTTGGGACTGCTAAGATGGCTTGAATTATCGAAAGATTTTGAGTCAGTGATTGATTATTATCCATAGAAAATGATTACAGTCACGGATGTTCTGAATAGGAAACCTATGTGTTCTTTGCGAGCGATGATTATACGATTGGTTATACCGGATGATGGATAGTCATTAGCTAAGTTAGAAACTAAATTGTGTGTATTCATCGAATTTACGAAGCCCAAAAATGTGTTAGTGAATCACAAGTTAAAAAGGGGTCAAATTAAATTGACTCTTGATTCAAAATTTCAAATTGGAACCGATGATTATTCGTTGTTTCGGGATAGAGTTAGTGTATTAAGAAACCCTGAGATTATAAAATAATTAACTATTCATTCGGGGAGTATTAAGATGTACAATAATCTGAGACGATTGTTCTAGCGAATGAGTATGAAACGCGATACTTCTAACTATGTGTCTAGATGTCTGAATTATCAACAGGTTAAAACTGATTATCGAGTACCTTCAAGACTATTACAGTCTGTGTTATTATCTGAGTGGTGAGAAAATAAAATTTCAAAGGATTTTGTGTAAAAGGAAGATGATGTCTGAATTATTGTTGATCGTGTGGAGAAGTGTGCACATTTTATCTCGGTATGTACAGATTACTCTTTTGATAGATTGAATTATACATGTCGGAGACTTTTAGATCAATCAGCATGCTAAACTCTAATATTTCAGATAGTTAACCCGAAAGGGATGCTCGAGGAAATGTTTCGTTGTGGTGCTTTAGAATTTGAAAGTGAATGAGAAAAACAATTACCATTAATTGAGTTGTGTGTAATAATAATCTTTTAGTTGCGCGTAAAGACGGCCTTGTATGGAGTGTGTATGGTTGCAATTACCGAACTCGGTTGACACTTGATCGAGTTTTGTGAGAAAAGATTTACGGGATTGATTTCATCAGAGAATTTGAGCAGAAAGTGAAAGTAACTCATAATGATTAGAAGCGATTTGGTGTGAGAAAATATATACATACTTGATACGTAAAATCATTGAATTTAAGGTAGTGAACTAAATGTTTGTGAAAGTATAGCTGTGGAAATAGAAATTCTCGATTTAGTTATAAAGAGAAGTTGGAATTTAGTTTGATTTGATGAAAAGTGAAGAACGGATCAGAATCTTAACTTGCGAGATCAAAGAATGGAGAATCCAAGGTTATGTGAGAAATTGATAAGCCACTGAGAAAACAAATATCAAATCAAGATTCTGGTAAGATTTTCGGGGACGAAAATCCCTAAGGGGGGAGAATTGTAACATCTTGATTTTGGGCCTAGTCGGAATAGTGGTTGCGGGACCACAAATCTGACATAAAAAAATTTATTTTATTATTATTTTGATGTCTACAGTATGATACTAAAGTTGTGTGAAATTTTCATAAAGAAATTTCCTCGTTTGAGTGCTCAATTTGACAAAAAGGACTAAATCGCGTAAGGTGCAAAACTTGAGGTCTAATTGATAAAGGCACTAAATAGCTATAGAATTGAAAAGTATGAGCACTTGCATGGTAATTATACCAATAGAAAAGTGAGGAGACAAAGATGGACATGTAGTAGGTTGATTTGGTGAAGTTATTAAAAGGTTAAATTGGTAAATAAGTTAATAGGTATATTAAGACAAAATAGCAAAAGCTACCATCTTTTTATTTCTCTTTCTTCTCCACCGATTCTTACCCAAGGAAATGGCATGGAAGCTTGAAAATTTCATCAACTTCTAACCCTCACAAGTAAGTCATTTTGATGGACATTTTTGATGATTTTTGTATTTTTGGAACCCTTATAGCCTAATCTAGCTAATGAGGGGACTATTTTGCAAAATGGTTGAAAGTATAGGGTTTTTCCATGAGAATATTCATGTTTTTTGCTGCATTTTTATGGAAGAAAATGAATCTTGGTTGTTAAATAAACAACTTTTGTTAAGTGATTTTCATGAAAACACCTAAAATGGACCATTTTGTAAAAGTTGTAAAATAGGTGGTAGAGGTGTTAAATAATGGAAAATGTGGGCTGATATAAGCATGAAAAAGGTTTGGCTATGCATGGGTAGTAAAGAAATTGAACACATTTCAATAACGAGCCTAGGGGCAAAAGTGTAAATATGACAAAGTTTAGGGGTAAAAATGTAATTTTACCAAAAATGTGAAATTGGGCTAATTTGAGTAGCATGATGAATAAATAAATTAAATATGTTGTTATAGATCAAGGAATATGAGATTCAGAATTAGATCGGGGGAAAGCAAGATAATCGAGTAATTGACTTATTCTGTCGTTTCATACCGAGGTAAGTTCGTATGTTAATAAGCATTAAATTTGACATGTTTAAATGCTTAATCGATATCATGTGTTATTTCGTATGTTATTATTGGATCATGAATAATATAAAATTACGAGATTGTATTGAAAGATCAAATTAAGAGAAATGCAGGGCGGAGTATGATCGAATTTCGACATGTGATGAATTGAAGGTAAAGACCATGGTTGGACCATTGCAATATGTGTGCCAGTGTAAGACCATGTCTGGGACATGGCATCGGCATTGATATGTGTGATAGTGTAAGACCATGTTTGGGACATGGCATCAGCCACGATATGAGAGCCAGTGTAAGACCATGTCTAGGACATGGCATCGGCATTGATTTGTGTGCTAGTGTAAGACTGTGTCTGGACATGGCATCGGCCACGATATGAGAGCCAGCATAAGACCATGTCTGGGACATGGCATTGGTACGATACATCATGTATGAGTTTTCCCGAGTATCCTTAGTATCCCAAGAGGTTCAACGGGTAAATCCAAAGATGATGTCAAAGAAATGACAAGGTATGATCATGTTGAAAGGGTACAGGTATGTACGCAAAATTCATGAGTACTGAGTTTCGATGTATATGGAACATTTGGTAAGAATGTTAATGAGTAAGTCATACTTATGAAAATGATCTTGTGATGACCTTGTGACGATAGGTCTAAACTTATGATGTATAATTAGGTGTTAAATTTGATTGATGATCATGTGTGAGGCTTTTAGGCCAAATTAAATTTAGACATGATAAGTTTAAGATTTGTTGTTGATGTATAGGTTAAAGGGGCAAATGAATGGCATGTAAATATTCGATAATGACTAGCTATTGGAATGGCTAGTTAAGGATATGCTTTGGTGTTATGTATGATTAAATGGATGTTAATACAAAGCAATCATGAAAGAGTAAAATTAGCAATAAAACAGTTTTGGACAGCAGCAGTCATAGAACTTTGAAAAAATCACTAAAAATTGTATAAATCGAATTAGAGGTTGAATAAGATATGAAATTAAATCTTATTGAGCCTAGTTTTACATAGAAGAAACAGAGAAAGCAAAAGAATCTCATATTATGAGATGTTTTAATTTTTGTGTGACATGGTTAGGATGATTTCGGACTCCCCTATTTTGACTTTGGAAAATCATTAAAAATAGTATAAAAATAATTACGAGTTATAATTTATAATTTTGAAATTAATAATGAATATATTTTCAAGAAAATTAAACGAGAACATCATCCAAGTCTCGTACGAGGAGTTAATTAATTATTAGTGAAGAAGGGTCGAAATTATCGGACAGCAGAACAGGTACGACTTTAAAGAATAAACTGTATTTATTGGGTAAACCAAAAATACTGGAAAATTTATAGTAAGAAGATATGTGAGTCTAGTTTCAGGGAAAATTAGCGGAACTAAATTTGGAGTTCCGTAGCTGAAGACATAAGTAATTTAGTGACTATGACCCGCGTAAACAGCTTGATATGCTCGAAAGTGAATAGTGGAACTTTGTGCAATTATGCTTGTATTAACTTGAGAACTTATTAAGAGGATTGTTAAAAGTATGTTAATGAATTGCTTATTATTTAAATACCAACTTACTAAGCTATATAGCTTACTCTATTTAAATGTCCTCAGGCTAGCTCGGGTTGGAGAACGCCGGAGATACCATCACACTATCAAGCTATCACTTCGGGTATTGTTGAGTTCAAGTAGTTGAGTTGTGGCATGTATAGGAGATTTACTTATGTTGTTAACTGTCATAGCTGAATTTGCTAAATGTGAGGCCATGTTGTGTAAATGTCTTAGTTTTGGTGAATTGGTCATGTATTTATGTGTAGATGGGTGTTACTTGATGTTGTGTATGTTGGTGCAAGTAAGGGTGGTAAAGAGGCTTGGTAAATAGCCTTGTTTCTGTCCTCATGGGTAGACACACGGGCATGTGTATAGGCCGCGTGTGACATACGGTCTGCCCCATGGGCATGTAGTCCGGCCGTGTGTCCCCTGCACCTTAATTGTGAAATTAAATTCACCACACGGCCTAGCACACTGGTGTGTGCCTTGGCCTTGTGACCTTAAAGGGTTGATGATGTCAGAAACAAAATGTCAAGGTTTTTGCACACGGACTGAAACACGGGTGTGTCACGCCCGTGTGAGGGACACGGGCCATGGACACGGGCGTGTGCCAGGCCATGTGAGCTACACAGTCCTTCAGCATGGCCATGTTAAGAGGTCACACAGACGTGTCACTCTTCCACACGGGCATGTGCCCCTGATTTCAATGATATTTTCTAAAGTTTTTCTAAAGTGCTCGGTTTAGTCCCGAACCGTTTTCAATGTGTGTTTTGGGCCTCGTAGGTCCATATTAGCAACTTTAATGCAAAGTTTGAAAAGTTTTAAAATTGAAAAAACTTTTATGACTTGGAAATGTATGTTTGCATGTGTTTAAGATAGGTAAGGAGTGTTACATGGTGGTTGTGGTAGGCGCCATCCGGGCGAGTGTTGGTGGAGGTTAGGGGCTTGTCTGAGCTGTGGGTCTTTGGAGTATCGTATTAGAGAGTGTCCACAGCGAGCTGATTAGATGGAACCTTCAGGACTAAGTTTTGTACAGCCTCAGATGGCATTTCAGTATCCACATAGGGGCTGTGAACTGGCTAGGGGTGGTAATGGTATGGGCCGAGGGCAGAGAGCCCCAGGCAGATGTGCTAGTCAGACTGAGACGAGGCAACATATACTGGTTTATGCTGCTCAAGGCCGAGAAGATAGAGATGCTCCTGATGTCATCACCAGTACGATCTTTATTTTTAATGTTCCATATACTGCTCTGATAGACATAGGTTCTATACATTCCTATGTAGCTAGTACTATTTCCGAAAATCTAGGTATTTCTGTTGAGAGTACTTCTAGTGAGATTACTGCACAGAGTCCATTGGGGCAGTCTGTTCGCGTTAATAGACTTTATAGGAATGTTTCGTTAGAAGTGCAAGGGGTTGTATTTTTGGCGAATCTGATGGAGCTACCGTTTAGGGAGTTCGACTTGATTCTAGGTATGGACTGGCTAGTTGAGCACCAAGTTAGCTTGGATTGCACGACTAAGAGGGTTGTTTTGAGGACTGTGGAAGATAAGGAGGTGGTTGTGATCGGTGAGCGTTGAGATTATTTATCTAATGTGATCTCTACTCTTGTGGCTGAGAAATTGTTCAGAAATGGTATGAGGCATTTTTAGCCTACGTCAGTGTTTCAAGTTCTGGGGACTCTTTTGTCGGGGATATTAGAATAGTGAGAGAATTTTTAGATGTCTTTCCTGAGGAGTTACCAAGTTTACCTCTGAGTCGGGAAGTTGAGTTCGGCATTGAGCTTTTACCGGGTACAGCTCTGGTGTCCATCGCTCCATACCGCATGGCACCGAATGAGCTTATAGAGCTTAAGGCTCAACTTCAAGAGCTTCTGGATCGTGGTTTCATCCGCCTAGTGTGTCTCTGTGGGGGGCACCAGTTCTGTTTGTAAAGAAAAAAGATGGCACCATGAGGATGTGCATCAACTACCGACAGTTGAATAAACTGACTGTAAAGAATAAGTATCTACTTCCGAGGATCAACTATTTGTTTGATCAGTTTCGAGAGGCTTCGGTGTTCTCGAAAATAGATCTCCGTTCTGGGTATCATTAGCTTTGAGTTAAGGAAGTTGATGTTCATAAGACTGCATTTAGGACTAGTTATGGGCACTATGAGTTCCTAGTTATGCCCTTTGGTCTGACGAATGCTCTAGTTGAATTCATGGATTTGATGAACCGAGTGTTTCAGCCGTATCTGGATCAGTTCTTGTGATCTTCGTCGATGATATTCTGGTTTACTCTAAGATCGAGGATGGCCATGATGATCATCTTAGGATAGTGCTTCAGATACTCCGAGAGAAACAGCTCTACGCTAAGTTAAGCAGGTGTGAGTTCTAGTTACGTGAGGTAACTTTTCTGGGTCACGTGGTTTCTACTGAGGGGATTCGAGTTGATCCTAGGAAGATTTAGGCTGTGCTTGATTAGAAACAGCCTAAGAATGTATCTGAGATCCGCAGTTTTCTAGGTCTTACGGGTTATTATCGACAGTTTGTCGAGGGTTTCTTTCTAATTGCAGCTCCTTTGACTAAGCTTCTACGCAAGGGTGTTCCCTTCGTCTGGTCTGATGGATAACAATTGAGCTTTGAGAAGCTCAAGTCTATTCTGACTCCGGCTCCTATTTTAATACAGCCTGAATCTGGTAAGGAGTTTGTGGTGTACAGTGATGCATTGCACGTCAGGTTGGGGTGTGTATTGATGCAAGATAGTAAGGTCGTGGCTTATGCGTCCCGTCAGCTTAAGTCTCACAAGGGGAATTATCCGACGCATGATCTCGAGTTAGCTGCTGTGGTATTTGCGTTAAAGATCTAGAGGCATTATCTGAATGGTGAGAGGTGTATCATCTACACCGATCATAAGAGCCTCATGTACCTCCTTACTTAGAAGGAGTTGAATCTTAGGCAGCACCGTTGGATCGAGTTGCTCAAAGATTATGACTGAACAATAGAGTATCATCTGGGTAAGGCCAATGTGGTGGCTAATGCTCTTAGTCGTAGACCGATGACTGATTTGAGAGCGATGTTCACTCGTCTTAGTCTGTTTGATGATGGGGGTCTGTTATCCGAGTTACAAGTTAAGCCGACTTGGATTGGGCAGATTCGAGAGAAGTAATTGGGGGATGAGTCTTTAGTTCTGCGATTTCGTCAGGTTGAGAGTGGCAATACTTCAGATTTTGGGCTGAACAAAGATGGGTTTTGTGTTTTCGAGGTCGAGTTTGGGTACTGAATGATTCTGATCTGAGATAGTCGATTCTGAGGGAGGCGCGTAGTAGCCCTTATGCTATTCATCCCAATGGTAATAATATATATCGGGATCTCCGTGAACTGTACTGGTGGCCGGGTTTAAAACATGAGGTTACGAATTTTGTTGCTCGTTGTTTGACGTGCCATCAAGTTAAGTCTGAGCACCAGTTGCCTTCTGGTTTGCTACAACCTGTTAAAATTCCTTTATGGAAATGGGAACGAGTGAGGATGGACTTCGTTAATGGGTTGCCCTTGACACCCACTAAAAAGGATTCCGTTTGGGTTATCGTGGATCGATTAACCAAGTCCGCTCATTTTATTCTAGTTCGGACGGACTATTCTCTGCAAAAGTTAGCGAAGCTCTATATCTCCGAGATTGTAACACTGCATGGGGTTCCAGTTTCGATAATTTCTGATAGAGATCCTCGCTTCACTTCTCGGTTCTTGAAGAAACTGCATGAGGCTCTAGGTTCGAGATTGGACTTCAGTATTGTGTTCCATCCTCAGACCGATGGTCATTCTGAGAGGGTGATTCAGATACTGTAAGATATGCTTCGGAGTTGTGTGATTGATTTTCGAGGTAATTGGGAGGATTATCTACCGCTAGCTGAGTTCACCTACAACAACAGTTTTCAACTAGCATCCAGATGACACCTTACGAGGCTTTGTATCGTGGAAAGTGTCGTACTCCGCTATGTTGGACTGAGTTGGGTGAACGATGAAAATTTTGGGTTCGGAGTTGGTATCTGAGACCGAAGATAAGGTTAGACTGATTCGGGATCGTCTGAAGGAGGCTTCTGATAGATAGAAGTCTTATACAGATCTGAAAAGGAGAGATATCGAGTACTGTGTTGATGACTTTGTTTTTCTTAAGGTTTCTCTGTGGAAGAAGGTTCTGAGATTCAGTCGTAAGGGCAAGTTAAGCCCTAGGTTCATTGGGCCGTATCAAATTCTGAAACGTGTGGGACCGGTTACTTATCAGTTGGAGCTACCTCCAGAGTTGGATCGTATCCACGATGTCTTTCACGTCTCGATGTTGAGACGATACCGATCTAAATCATCTTATGTTGTCTCTGTTGAGGAGATCGAGGTTAGATCAGATTTGACTTTTGAGGAGGAGTCGGTTCAAATTTTGGATCGTGATATTAAGGTTCTGAGGAGGAAGTCCAATCTGTTGGTTAAGGTTCTGTGGCAGAATCATGGCACTGAAGAAGCCACGTGGGAATCTGAGGACTTAATGCATCAGCATTATCCTCATCTGTTCAGATCAGGTAAATTTTGAGGTCAAAATTTCTTTTAGGGGGTAGAGTTGTAACACCCCGCTTAATTTATTTCTACTTCTGTAATACCTAACATAAGTGTGTATCTGCTTCAGTGATTAAGTGTTCTGGGTGTGTGTAAGAGGTCTTGAGTTCAAGTCCCATTTATGTAAAATTTTGTTATTTTAGATTCAAGCCTTATTCTTGGTAGATTGAGTTATATTCTATCTTTGGTAAACTCATATCAGAATGAGCCTGCTAGTTCGAGTGGTAAGGAGTTGATATGTTGGAGGTTCTGTGTTCGAATCCCTACGTGAGCGTGGGTGATAATTTTTGCTCTAGTTGTCTGTTAGAGGTTCGATGGAGTTGGGAGTCCGTAGTAGTTGGATGTGATTGTTGTGGGGAGTTGGGATATTTTTCTCTCATTTTCCCAAAAATTTCTGACGTTATACTATTCTTTCCTCACCAAAAACTTTTTCTTTTTTTTTCCTTGTTTCTATTAAAATTTCCCTTTTGAAAATTTGATAATACGAACCTCTGATTGCGTTGCGTGTTTAGGTAAGTGAAAGTAGTGAGTTTCTTCTTAGATTGTGGCATTAGTTAAAATTTATTTTAGTAAATTTTACTTTTCGTTAGTTGATTTTTGGATTTGGCAGCAGTGAATTGCGAGGAACATGGTTCTCCTCTTGCGGAATCGTAGTTAGAGTCGTTCAGGGAAACGGGTAAGCATTGAACACTCGAAATTTGACTTTGTCAGTTTTATTGGTTCGGTTTAACTGTGAATGTAGACTAATTTTAAGAGTTTTGTTGTATCGATTTGAGGTGTTGTGAGGCTCGGGAGTGTTTTTACATCGAAATCGTACCAGGTGTGTTCCCAAAACGCAAAAAAAATTGAGCTTCGACGAAAGCCAAAAAAGCATACTATCGGCACCACACGGGCGTGTGCCTGGCCGTATGGTTGGCCGTGTGTGAGACACGGCCGTGTGTTTGACGAATGCATGGCCGTGTGCTAGACACTGTCGTGTAGTGGTGTGGGTGCGACCGTGTGGGCAACACAAGCTAGGCCAAGTTGGGCATGTGGGCCCACACGAGCATGTGGGCCCATAATTCTGAAATTATCCCTAAGGTCGCACGGTTCGTTCCGATCAACTGTGGGTCTACCGTAGGGTCGGTAAGGGCTAACCAAACCCTAAATTATGTGATATGATATTTTGATAGTCTGTCTTGTGTAGGATACGGATATGTATATATGTTCTGTTAAGTATATAAATGCGATCTGTATATGAGCATGTTATGCATGATGTTACTGTATCTATTATTCTGTATCTGTGACTGGGGTAAGTTTTGTATATGTGGAGGAAGTAATATGTACGGCGACCTTTCGCCTATATTCTGGCAGCTTGACTGCATATTATCTGATATGTGTCGTAATGAAACGATGTGGTGTGTAGGGATGGGTGGGTGTTTTTAACCCCACATGGTATGATGGGATGGTCGGAGTTGGTGTGTAGAGGATGGGGGAAGGATTTTGTATATCTGATTCTGTTATCTGTATCTCTAATGGAGATCAGTCCGAATTTGAATCTGACTGTATATGTGATTTCTGTATGTATTGCATGTCTATTTTCGTTGGGATACACACTAAGCTTACGAAAACTCACATCTATTGTCTGTTCTGTCCAGGTAATCCACGGACTTTGTACCAGCCTAATTTTGGGGCTAGTCGAAACAATGGTTTCGGGATCACAAATCTGACGTAGTAAAATTTATTTTTATTACATTTCTATGGCCTATAATTTTACGAAATGATTTCGTGAAAATTTCGTTCAAAAATTTTGACGTTTGGGCACATAACTTAGTAAAAAGGACTAAATTGTAGAAAGTGCAAAACTTGAGTTCTATATGTTAGAAGTGTCCAATTGCTATGAGATTTTAAATTGGAGGTCCTTGGATGGTAATTAGACCATTATACTTTAAGTTGGACAAAAATGGACATGGTAGGGTGAAATTTCAAAGTTTGGCATTAAGGGCCTTTTGGTCATTTGGGAAATAAAGACAAAATATAACACATAAAAGATGTCATCTTCTCAATTTCATCCTCTCATGGCCGAAAATCACAAGGGGTCTCCATAGCTAGGATTATTTCATCTTCCAAGCTTGATTGTAGGTCCGTTCTTGTCCCGTTTTTAATGATTTTTACATTTTTGAGATCGGTGTAACCTAATCTAACTATTTCAAGGACTAATTTGAAAGAAAATTAAAGTCTAAAATTTTACCCACTTTGGATATTTGTGTATTTTGATGTTTAATGGTAGATTATGCAAGTTTGGTGTTAGATAAACAACTCCACTAAGTGATTTTTGATGAAAATGCTTAAAAGGACCTAATTGTAAAAGTTATAAAACATGTAGTAAAAATCTAATTTAATGGAAAAGGTGGACTGCTTTCAGCATGAAAATGGTTCGGCTAGGCTTGGTTTACCAAGAAATTAAACCTATTTCATTTTACGAGCCTAGGGACTAAAATGTAAAATGTCAAAAAGTTAGGGACAAAATAGTAATTTTGTCTAGGATGCAAATTAATGTATATGTAAAATGATGAATTGGCAGTCAAATTTGCTTATATATACCCGAAACAACCAGTTACGGAACTAGATCGAGGAAAACGAAAAGTCTCGGATTAGTTGAGTTTCAAATACAAACCATTCTCAAGGTAAGTTCGTGTGATTTAATTTGGTATGTTATTATGTTTTAAATGAATTGTGTAATTGAGATAATATATATGTGATGATATACCCCATGAAATAATCACAAGATGATAAACACGAATACAATGTCATTATCCCGGTCGAACATTGTATTTCGATGGATTATAATAATTTTCTTGTAATGAACAAAATGATATAAAAAGGATTTAGCCCGGACGGGTAATCCTGGGCTACACTCTCTTAACTAAATGTTATGAAATGGATTTAGCCCGGACGGGTAATCCATAGTAGCCTCATTAGAGCTAACGTTATCGGAAGGATTTAGCCTGGACTAGTAATCCAGTTATATAAATATGGCTTGAGAGTGTGCTCTATGAATATGTGCTTAAGGAGCACTTTGGATGTGAATTGACAAACGATTGACATGTATACCTCGAGTATACTACCCGAGTATCCATCGGAATTATAATAGTTCAATGAAAAGAAATCATGAACAATGGAATAGTGAAATGATATGAAATTTTATACTATAGTGAGCTCATCTATGTTGGTTTGATAACTTTATGATGTGTATGACTAACTTGTTTAATGAGTGAATGTATTTAGGTAACTTGTCAAAATATTGATGGAATGAATGCATATATATATGCTTATTTGAATAATTATAACCGGTAAGTTTCTTTCTATTACGCGAACTTACTAAGCATGAAAATGCTTATCCCGTTTTATTTTTCCTTGTTTTATAGTGCTCGTAAGGCTTGCGAAGGTTGGAGAATTCGGTCGGAGCAAGATCACACTATCCACAAATCTCCTTTTGGTATAGCTAAATGATTCATTTTGGTATAATGGCATGTATTAGCTACTTGGCTTAGATGAAGACTTGTAAGTAATATTTTGTGACTTAGCCATTGGAATGGCTAAGGATGTTCAATTGGTGCATGTATGATGTTAATGTATGTCCAAATTCTTAAGTGTTAAGTATGGTGGATACTTCATTTTGTAAGTGGCCATTGGAATTGGCTAATATCAGTTTAGTTATATGCATATGATGATATCTTTCACGGATGTGAGAATTTGGCTGATTTGGTTGATTGTATGTGTTTAGATTGGTGCTATGTTTTGTTGTGTAGGTATGTGCATGGAAGGGTGACAAAATGGCTTGGTAAATAGCCTTGTTTTTTTTGTTCACACGGGTAGTCACACGAGCGTGTGTCTACCCCGTTTGTGACACACGGCTTGCCCCAAGGGCGTGTGTTTTGGCTGTGTGTCCCCTGCACCTTAATTGTTGCAAAACAGAATGCTCAGTAATGAGCACACAGGCAGAGACACGGGCGTGTGTCTCAGCCGTGCGGACGGCACGGCCTCGAACACGGGCATGTGCCCTGACCGTGTGAAGTCTATACCTATTTTATGAAAAATTATGAAAATATAATTGATCACACGGCATATGCACACGGGCGTGTGACTTGGCCGTGAGACCTTAATTGGATTATGACGTCATAAACAGAATGCTACCTATTTTGAACACGGCCTGAGGCACGGGCGTGTCTTAGGGTCACACTGGCGTGTACCGAACCCACACGGGCGTGTGACCCCTTTTACATGAAAATTTTTCTAAGTTTTCCAAAAGTTTCTAAAGTTTTCGGTTTAGTCTCGAACCACTTTCGATGTATGTTTCGGGCCTTCTAGGCTTGTTTTAGGGACGATGTGAATTTTTTTGAAAAGTTTTAAATTTGAGTGAAAATTTATGTCTCAGTTTTGAATGTCTGCTTGTAAATAAGTCCGGTAATGCCTCGTACTTTATTCCGGCATCGGATACGGGTAAGGAGTGTTACATTTAGTGGTATCAGAGCTACGGTTTAGTCGACTCTCGAACCAACGTAGCAAGTATCGGTTTAGCTATACATGCGATTATATAAATTGTGATAGTGTGATAACTCCTGACCACTTTCAAATGTATTTTCACATAGTAAATCTCTTCCAACCAAGCTCGAGATGAGTCTGAAGAAGCTGAGGTCACTGTTCAAGCTTCTGTACAACGAGACGCAACTAGTAGTAGTAGTAGGAGACCCATGTCAGAGGGTCGCGAAGAGGCGAAGGCAGCCTTATTCGAAATGATGGATGAATGGTTTAGCGAGTATATGAGAACACACCCCACTGTTCCACGACCTCCCCCACCTGTCCCTCAACCTGATTATGAGATGCCACAGGGTGTTGAGCCCGAAAGGATCAAAAAGGCTCTGGTTGATAAAATAAGAAAATATGGAGTAGAAGAGTTCAGAGCTACTACCGACGATGATTCAGAAAAGTCTGAGTTTTGGCTAGAGAATACCATTCGGGTTTTCGAGGAATTGTCATGCACTCCCGCAGAATGTTTGAAATGTGCGATATCTTTGCTGAAAGACACAGCATACTATTGGTGGAAGACTATATCTTCAGTTGTACCGAAAGAAAATGTCACATGGGAATTCATTCAAGAGGAGTTTCGAAAGAAGTATATTAGCCAAAGGTTCTTAGATCAGAGAAGAAAAGAATTTTTAGAGCTTAAACAAGGAGACAAGACCATGTCAGAATATGAACGAGAGTTTGTTCGGCTGAGTCAGTATGCTAGGGAATGGGTTCAAACCGAAGCTGAGATGTGCAAACACTTTGAGGAAGGGCTGAACGAAGACATTAAACTACTGATTGGGATTCTCAAAATAAGAGAGCTTGCTGTGCTAGCCGGCCGGGCCAAGAAAGCTGAAGATTTAAGTATAGAGAAGAAGCAAGCCAAAAGGGAAACCCGGATTCCGAGTAAAAGATTCATGAGTAAGTCACAACCCTCTGCTTCAATGAAATCAAGAAGTTATCATGAGCATTTTACATCATCAGTGGGACATTCGGGAAAGGAAAGAAGTTCCAAATGCTCTACATCGAGGACTTCATCTCCCTCAGTAGCTAGTGTAGGGAGTGTTGGAAACCCCAAGCCACGGTGTAATGTATGTAATAAATTGCATTATGGTGAATGCCGGATGAATAGTAGGGCATGTTTCAGGTGTGGTTCCCTCGATCACTTTCTTAAGGAATGTTCGGAAAGAGCTGAGAAGGATACCGAACAGGCTCCTAAATCGAGTAGCCTCACTTTGAGGTGTAGACCTCCACGACACCCCATGAATGCCAGTGGTAGTCGTGGTACTACAAAAGATTCAGCAGCCAGATTCGAGGCACGAGCTCCAGCAAGAACATATGCTATACGTGCAAGGGAAGAGGCCTCGGCGGCCGATGTTATCACCTGTATTTTTTCTCTCTATGATACTAATGTAGTTTCATTGATTGATCCTGGATCAACCCATTCTTATATTTGCATGAAGTTGGTATCTAATAAGGATTTACCTGTTGAGTCTACTGAATATGTGATTAAAGTGTCGAACCCCTTAGGCAAATATGTTCTGGTTGATAGAGTTTGCAAGAATTGTCCTTTGATAATTCGAGGTCACTGTTTTCCAGCTAACTTAATGTTGTTGCCATTTGATTAGTTTGATGTTATATTGGGTATGGATTGGTTGACATTACATGATGCTATAGTAAATTGTAGATGGAAAATTATTGAATTGAAATGTGAAAATGGTGAAATTCTTCGGGTTGAACCAGATGAGTCAGATACACTACTTGTTATGATTTCTTCTAGGTCGGCTCAGAAATACATGAGAAAAGGGTGTGAAGCTTATCTTGCTAATGTATTGAACACTAAGGAGACTGAATTGAAAATTGAATCAGTGTCAGTAGTATGTGAATATTCAGATGTGTTTCCAGAGAAATTGCCAGGGTTACCTCCGATTAGAGAAATTAAGTTTGGAATTGATTTAGTCCCTGGTACTTTACTGATATCAATTGCTCCGTATAGGATGGCCCCGACTGAATTGAAAGAATTGAAAGCTCAATTGCAAGAATTGACAGATAAAGGATTCGCGAGACCGAGTTATTCTCCCTGCCGTGCATCGATATTATTTGTAAAGAAGAAAGACGGTTCTATGACACTGTGCATCAATTATCGATAGCTCAACAAAGTGACCATAAAGATAGATTTGAGATTGGGCTATTATCAGTTGAGAGTTAAGGAGTCAGATGTACCGAAGACCGCTTTCAGAACAAGGTACAGGCACTATGAATTCCTTGTTATGCCTTTCGGACTGACGAATGCTCCTGCAGTTTTTATGGACTTGATGAACCAGATTTTTAGACCATACCTAGATAGGTTTGTGGTTGTTTTCATTGATGATATCCTGATTTATTCTCGAGATGAGTCCGAGCATGCTGAGCATTTGAGAACTGTTTTACAGATTTTGAGAGAAAAACAATTATATGCTAAGTTTAGTAAAAGTGAGTTTTGGCTTTGAGAAGTTGGATTTTTGGGGCACATTGTTTCAGGTGATGGCATTCGAGTTGATCCTAGTAAGATTTCTGCTATAGTTGAATGGAAACCACCGAAGAATGTATCCGAGGTTAGAAGCTTTTTAGGCTTAGCCGGTTACTACCGCCGATTTGTCAAAGGGTTTTCGATGATTGCTACTCTTATGACGAGATTGTTGCAAAAAGATGTCAAATTTAAATGGTCTAAAAAATGTCAGCAAAGCTTTGAGAAATTGAAAGCTTTATTGACTGAGGCACCGGTCTTAGTACAACCTGAACCGGGAAAAGAATTCGTAATTTATAGTGACGCGTCTTTGAACGAACTTGGATGTGTGTTGATGCAAAAGGGCAAAGTGATAGCTTATGCCTCGAGATAGTTGAAACCACATCAGAAGAATTACCTGATGCATTATTTGAAACTGGCCGCCATAGTTTTTGCCTTGAAAATTTGGAGACATCATTTATACGGTGAGAAATGCCATGTTTTTACTGATCACAAGAGTTTGAAATATTTGATGACTCAAAAAGACTAAAATTTGCGGCAATAAAGATGGCTTGAGTTATTGAAGGACTATGAGTTGGTGATTGATTATCACCCGGGTAAGGTAAATGTATTCGCAGATGCCCTGAGTAGGAAATCCTTGTTTGCCGCAATGAACACGAGGCTGACTTTATCGGATGATGGTTCAATTTTAGCCGAATTGAGAGCTAGACCAACGCTTCTTCGACAGATTTGCGAAGCCCAGAAGTGTGACAGTGAATTGCAAGCTAAGAGAGCTTTGTGTGAATCGGGCAATAACTCAGATTTTCGTATCGAATCCGATGACTGTTTGATGTTTCGAGATAGAAATTATGTGCCGAAAGGTGACGAACTTATTTAGAAAATTTTTCAAGAGGCACACAGTGGTTGTTTATCCTTTCATCCGGGTAGTACGAAAATGTATAATGACTTAAAGAAAATAAATTGGTGGTCGGGTATGAAAAGAGATATCTCCTAGTTTCTTTCGAAATGTTTGATTTGCCAATAAGTGAAAGCCGAACACAAAGTACCTTCAGGCCTGCTTCAGCCAGTGATGGTTCCCGAGTGGAAATGGGATAGAATCACAATGGACTTTGTAACGGGATTGCCTTTAACCCCGAAAAAGAAAGATGTCGTATGGGTCGTTGTTGATAGATTGACAAAGTTGACTCATTTTATACCGGTACATACTGACCACTCACTTAATAAGTTAGCTAAATTGTACATTGTTGAGATTGTAAGATTGCACGGGGTGCCTATATCGATTATTTCAGATAGAGATCTGAGATTCACTTCGCGGTTATGGAAGAAGTTGCAAGAAGCTTTAGGTACGCAGTTAAATTTTAGTACTGCTTTCCATCCGCAAATCGACGGTCAATCCGAAAGGGTAATTCAAATTCTTGAGGACATGCTCCGATGTTGTGTTCTAGAGTTCCAAGGTAGTTGGGAGAAATATCTACTGTTGGTTGAATTTGCCTACAACAACAGTTTTCAGTCAAGCATAAAGATGGCATCGTATGAAGCGTTGTATGGCCGTAAGTGTCGAACTCCTCTGTATTGGACAGATCTCAGCGAGAAACAAATTCATGGGGTTGACTTAGTTAGTGAAACCGAAGAAAAGGTGAAAATAATTCGTGTTAGTTTGAAAGAGGCTTCTGAAAGACAAAAGTCATATGCAGATTTGTTAAAGAAAAGAGATTGAGTTTCAAATTGGAGATAAAGTGTTTTTGGAAGTATCTCCATGGAAGAAAGTTCTCAAATTTGGCAAGAAAGGCAAGTTGAGTCCACGTTTTATTGGGCCGTATGAGGTGATTAAAAGAATCGGGCCAGTAGCATATCGGTTGGCTTTACCGACGGAGTTGGAAAAGATCCATGATGTGTTTCATGTGTCTATGTTGCGGCGGTATTGATCTAACCCTTCACAGGTGATTTCGCCCTTAGATGTTGAAATTAGACTGGATATGACCGCGAAGAGCCGATCAAGATATTAGCTCGGGAAGTGAAACAGTTGAGAAATAAAAGTATAGCCCTAGTGAAAGTTTTGTGGCAAAGACAAGGAGTTGAGGAAGCTATGTGGGAACCTGAGGAAGCTATGCGAAAATAGTATCCAAACCTATTTTCTGGTAAGATTTTCGGGGACGAAAGTCCCTAAGGGGGGAGAGTTGTAACAGCCTAATTTTGGTTCTAGTCGGAACAGTGGTTTCGGGACCACAAATCCGACATAGTAAAATTTATTTTTATTACATTTCTATGGTCTACAGTTTTACAAAATAATTTTTTGAAAATTTTGTTCGAAAATTTTGACGTTTGGGCACACAATTTAGTAAAAAGGACTAAATTGTAAAAAGTGAAAAACTTGAGTTCTATATGTTAGAAGTGTCCAATTGCTATGAGATTTTAAATTGGGGGTCCTTAGATGGTAATTAGACCATTATACTTTAAGTTGGACAAAAATGGACATGGTAGGGTGAAATTTCAAAGTTTGGCATTAAGGGCATTTTGGTCATTTGGGAAATAAAGACAAAATTAAACACATAAAAGATGTCATCTTCTCAATTTCATCCTCCCATGGCCGAAAATCACAAGGGGTCTCCATAGCTAGGGTTAGTTCATCTTGCAAGCTTTATTGTAAGTCCATTCTTATCTCGTTTTTAATGATTTTTACATTTTTTAGATCGGTGTAACCTAATCTAGCTATCTCAAGGACTAATTTGAAAGAAAATTAAAGTCTAAAATTTTAACCGTGTTAGATATTTGTGTATTTTGATGTTTAATAGTAGATTATGCAACTTTGCTGTTAGATAAACAACTTTACTAAGTGATTTTTTTTATGAAAATGCTTAAAAGGACCTAATTGTAAAAATTATAAAACATGTAGTAAAAATCTGATTTAATGGAAAAGGTGGACTGCTATCAGCATGAAAATGGTTCAGCTAGGCTTGGGTTACCAAGAAACTGAACCTATTTCATTTTACGAGCCTAGGGAATAAAATGTAAAATGTCAAAAAATTAGTGACAAAATAGTAATTTTGTCTAGGATGCAAACTAATGTAAATGTTTATGTAAAATGATGAATTGATAGTCAAATTTGCTTATATAGACCCGAAACAACCAGTTACGGAACTATATCGAGGAAAACGAAAAGTCTCGAATTAGTTGAGTTTCAAATACGAACCATTCTCAAGGTAAGTTCGTGTGATTTAATTTGGCATGTTATTATGTTTTAAATGAATTGTGTAATTGAGATAATATATATGTGATGATATACCCTATGAAATAATCACAAGATGATAAACACGAATAAAATGTCATTATCCAGGTCGAACATTGTATTTCGATGGATTATAATAATTTTCTTGTAATGAACAAAATGATATAGAAAGGATTTATCCCGGACGGGTAATCCTGAGCTACATTCTCTTGACTAAATGTTATGAAATGGATTTAGCCCGGACGGGTAATCCATAGTAGCCTCATTAGAGCTAACGTTATCGGAAGTATTTAGCCTGGACTGGTAACCCTGTTATATAAATATGGCTTGAGAGTGTGCTCTATGAATATGTGCTTAAGGAGCACTTTGGATGTGAATTGACAAACGATTGACATGTATACCTCGAGTATACTACCCGAGTATCCATCGAAATTAAAATAGTTCAATGAAAAGAAATCCCGAACAATGGAATAGTGAAATGATATGAAAGTTTATACTATAGTGAGCTCATCTATGTTGGTTTGATAACTTTATGATGTGTATGACTAACTTGTTTAATGAGTGAATGTATTTAGGTAACTTGTCAAAATATTGATGGAATGAATGCATATATATCGGCTTATTTGAATAATTATAACTGGTAAGTTTCTTTCTATTACGCGAACTTACTAAGCATGAAAATGCTTATCTCGTTTTGCTTTTACTTGTTTTATAGTGCTCATAAGGCTCACGAAGGTTGGAGAATTCGGTCGAAGCAAGATCACACTATCCACAAATCTCCTTTTGGTATAGCTAAATGATTCATTTTGGTATAATGGCATGTATTAGCTACTTGGCGTAGATGAAGACTTGTAAGTAATATTTTGTGACTTAGCCACTGGAATGGCTAAGGATGTTCAATTGGTGCATGTATGATGTTAATGTATGTCCAAATTCTTAAGTGTTAAGTATGGTGGATACTTCATTTTGTAAGTGGCCATTGGAATTGGCTAATATCGGTTTAGTTATATGCATATGATGATGTCTTTCATGGATGTGAGAATTTGGCTGATTTGGTTGAGTGTATGTGTTTGGATTGGTGCTATGTTTTGCTGTGTAGGTATGTGCATGGAAGGGTGACAAAATAGCTTGGTAAATAGCCTTGTTTTTTTTGTCCACACGGGTAGTCACATGAGCGTGTGTCTACCCCGTGTGTGACACACGGCTTGCCCTAAGGGTGTGTGTTCTGGCCGTGTGTTCCCTGCACCTTAATTGTTGCAAAACAGAATGCTCAGTAATGAGCACACGGGCAGAGACACGGGCGTGTGTCTCAGCCGTGTGGACGGCACGGCCTCGAACACGGGCATGTGCCTTGGCCGTGTGAAGTCTGCACCTATTTTATAAAAAATTATGAAAATATAATTGATCACACGGCATATGCACATGGGCAAGTGACTTAGCCGTGTGATCTTAATTGGATGATGACATCATAAACAGAATGCTCCCTATTTTGAACACAGCCTGGGGAACAGGCGTGTCTCGAACCCTCGCGGGTGTGTGACCCTTTTTACATGAAAAATTTTCTAAGTTTTCCAAAAGTTTCTAAAGTTCTCGGTTTAGTCTCGAACCACTTTCGATGTATTTTTCGGGCCTTGTAGGCTTGTTTTAGGTACGATATGAATGTTTTTGAGAAGTTTTAAATTTTAGTGAAAATTTATGTCTCGGTTTTGAATGTTTGCTTGTGAATAAGTCCGGTAATGCCTCGTACACTATTCCGGCGTCGGATACGGGTAAGGAGTGTTACAGACTTAGGCGGATCGGTGTGACCAAGCCTCATAGTGACCACGAGTTCATAAACTGTTTATGATTATGTTTTTTTTATTTTGAGTTAAGGATTATTTCTGGGAGTTTTGTAATAATTGGACTCTCTGGACTGTTTGGTTTAATTTTGGGATTTGTATTTTCGTTTTAACACTTTATTTGTGACGATTACCTAAAAACATGGTTTTTACTAAAATAAAGGTTTTTTGAAAATATGAACGGGATTTAGAAATGTAACGTTTTTCATGACTTCCGCTGAAAATCACGTTTTGTCAAGTAATTTAATAACGCTTTTGATAATAGATTTAAAACTTGAATGATTTATCGTAACGACTCAGTTTTCAAAACCCTTCTATGTGAGATCTCTGGATTCGGCCATAACGTCTAGGCCGGGTTTGGGGTGTTACATTTTGTAACTACTCAATTTGTAACACCCCAAACCCGGTCTATGCGTTAAGACCAAATTTGACATGTCACACGGAAAGGAATATACATCTAGTCTTTTTAAAAATTTTAAGAAATCGGATTTTTCAAAACATCATAACGTGAAGTTTATTGAAAACTAAGGTTGATTGATAACTCAAAATAATTTGAGTCGTAAGAATTTATAAATTGAAACTTACAAGAAGTTAAAATAATATTTCGAGAAAATTTAATAGAGTTCGAAAATAATTTTGAAAACAAAATTTTGAAGAACGTCGTTAATGCACAATTTTTTGTAGTAAAAATATTTAAGAATGAAAACCCTTTTTGCATATTTATTTTAAGAAAAACATTTATTTTTATTTTTAGAAAAGAAACCCCACATAAGTATTTAAAGCGTATTATAATATCCATCCACAAGTAAAACATCCATAAAAAATTTAACTGAGGCCTTATTACAACTTAACTTAAATAGTAAAAATAATAAAAGTACTTAAAAAGAAATCCGGAATGTAAATAACCCATTATTCATAGTATGGCCTCCATCGAGTCGCCCCCGGCCCAAGTCTCCATCATCGATCATTACCGAGGAGGGTAAGGAAAAGGGGTGAGTTACTTAGAACTCGGTGTGTAATTCACTTACCACTTTCATTGGGCCAAAATTCAATTAAGCATTTATTGGGCCAAAGCCCATTACAATCATAGCATTATATCATATATATATCATGCATGTGTTATGCAATTTCCCAACCAAACCTAGTCTTCCATCCGCTACACACCACCCGTACCAACCAACACACCTGTGGGGAGCTTTAGTCACCCACCCCGCCAACACACCAAACTGGGCATTAAGCCATATATCAAACTGGGCATTAAGCCATATATCAAACTGTGGACAAGCCACCAGAATTTTGTAGCAAAGCTACCAGAACTTCTCTTCGTCAAATATCCAACCCATGCAATCATGTATATAATATGCATAACAATCCATTCATATAATTATTCTAACATAAGGCCTATTATACAAAAAAATTATTGCAATCTGGCCCATTACACATTTTGGCCTATATAATCTCATAACACACTTGGCCCATTTATCAAATATCACATATGGCCCGTTTTTCAAATATCACATATGGCCCATTTATCAAATATCACATATGGCCCATTTTTCAAATATCACATATGGCCCATTTTTCAAATATCACATATGGCCCATTCAGTCACTTTTATCGATTTAGCCCATTAAGGGCAAATTTTGTAATTTTCACGGTCTTAATACCGATTTCATAGTTTTTTTTACCATTAAATTGATAAATATACTATTTTACCCGATTTCACTAACTTGTGATTCAATCCAACGATTAATACGATATGGTTATCCAACCTACGAGATATGGTGTGAGATTACACACCTGATTACGGTGAGCACTATACTTTCTTGATCGTCAACACCTAGAATATTTTTAACGCTCGATTAGATCATTAACACTTATAGTAATTTATTCTAAGATAATCGGTCTAGGATTTTTACCCTCGGAATCACGAATAACTACGATTTATCGATTTTCCCCGGTTGACGGTCCACAACCCGTTGGAAAATCCCGAATAGCTAATGGCTCAGAACTGCGAACAACCTCGAATAGTTGATTCTCACCGGATGAGGGTCCACAACTCGGTGGAAAATCTCGGATTGCCGAAATAGCCCTTCGTTTGAATTTATAGGGAATAGCGAATCCGCTCCTTTTCCGATCACTATTCACCACTCCTTTTGATTCGATCTTGTTTGCCTCCATTGACAAAAGAATATTTGTCCAAACTAATACTTCGTTATTAAAACGATTGGTCTTAATGAGCGAAGTCGGCTTACCATGAATCCTTACGTTCAAAGGATGAAAAACAAGCGATAGAGTCCCTAAGATAAAATCGGTTAATAAACCCCATCTTTAACGAAATAGAGAGTAATATGGAATCCTTGATAGAAATCCTTACCTTAAAGTTTTGGATCGAATCCTAGCGATACACGATGATTTCGGACACTCCAAGTTTTGGCCTTCCACTAAGTTTCTATGATAAAGAAAAGATTCGAATGAGATATGGTATGATGATGGTCTCGATCCAAAAAGGCCATCCCATACCAACATGTAAATTCGGCACAAAGAAAAAAGGAAAATAACAATACCAAAGTATTGTACTAGCCACTTACCGATTGATCAAAGTGTGAGTAGAAAGAAAGAAATGATTGAGATGGAGATAAGTGTGGCAGAAGATTCGGCTATGAAGGAAAAATTGAAGGGGATGGTGTTTAGGTTTCGGTTCTTTTCAAGAATGGAAGATGAACAAAGAGAAAGGTTTGAGGCTAGTGTGCATTCGGCAAGGGTGAAAAAGAAAAGCAAAGAAAAGAGAAAATGGCCTTCCAAGGTTTTGGTGATTTCGGCACTTAGGAGGAAAAGGTTTGAAGAGAAAAGGAGCAATAAGACCGAAATGGTCAAAAATATGAAATGACTAAAAGAATAACAAAAGATGTTTACCTATTGTTCAAAGTGCATTCGGCTAAGGAGAGGAAATGGAGAGAAAAGTGTTGGAGAAACAAAACAAAAATGACCAAAAGCCAAAGTGACCAACTAGCTACCAAAGGCCATCAAAATTTCGGTCACTCCCCCCTAGCCCCTAAAACCGTTCAAGTACATGGCCACAAAGTCAAAGTTTGGCCACTCCAAACTTTCCAAAACATCTTCCTTGTTATGTGCCTTGTGTTCCCCTACATACCTTATTCATATGATTCCCTCGCCTTAAGTTTACACTTGCCTTTCTCTTAGCCACCTTACCATAAAAATTAAAGTCCAACCTACCATAAATACTAGGCTTGACCGACACTATGAGGAAAATAAAATAAAATTCACATGCACATCAAGGGATTGAACCTCTTCCTCAAGGAACACACATGGCGCCATATCCCCTTTACTACTTGCTCAACTTATGTTAACTTATACCTCTTAATTACCTTAAGCTATAAGGTCACTTGTTCCACTTCATTAAAATAATAATTTCCAAAAAAAATTATATCAAATCTAAATAAATCCCGAACCTTCTCAGGACTATTTTAACACACACATAGGATAAATAAACTAGCTGAGCACCAAAATAATGCAACATATAAAAATTCAAATTTTAGGATGTTACAATTCTACCTCCCTTAAAGTAAATTTCGTCCTCGAAATTTACCTGGTTAAAAGAGGTGAGGATATTGCTGCCGAATCGTCTCCTCAGGCTCCCATGTAGCTTCCTCCGCTCCGTGATTACGCCATAGAATCTTAACCAACAGTACTGACTTCTTTCTTAGCACCTTTACATCTCGATCTAAAATTTTCATTGGCTCTTCCTCGAATGACAAGTCAGGCCTTAACTCAACTTCCTCTACTGGTACTATGTGAGACGGATCCGATCGATAATGCCTCAACATAGAGACGTGGAAAACATTATGAATCTGACTCAACTCCGAAGGTAATTCAAGTTGATAAGCCACTGGTCCTACACGCTTTAACACGCGGTACGGTCCAATGAACCTAGGGCTCAACTTGCCCTTCCTTCCAAATCTGAAGATCTTCTTCCAAGGTGAGACCTTTAGAAAGACCTGATCTCCCACCGTAAACTCAATATCCTTACGCCTCAGATCCGCATATGACTTTTGTCTATCCGAAGCTTCCTTTAACCGTGCTCGAATCACCCTTACTTTTTCTTTCGTCTCTGATATCAATTCAGGACCCAATAACTGTCGTTCCCCCAATTCAGTCCAACAAGTAGGAGTACGACACCTATGACCATACAATGCTTCATAAGGTGCCATTTGGATACTGGATTGATAACTATTGTTATATGCAAACTCCGCCAATGGTAGAAAATCCTCCCAACTACCTCTAAAGTCAATCACACAACCCCTTAACATGTCTTCCAAAATCTGAATTACTATTTCCGACTGACCATCTGACTGAGGATGAAAAGCCGTGCTAAAATTTAACTTTGTTCCCAAAGCTTCATGCAAAGCTTTCCAAAACCGCGATGTAAACCTAGGGTCTCTGTCCGAAATAATAGACACTGGTACCCCATGTAACCTCACGATCTCCGCTACATACAACTTGGCCCATACGTAGTGAAAAATCCATACGACGGTAGAAAATGGGCAGTCTTCATCAATCGATCCACTATAACCCAGACGGAATCTTTCTTAGTAGGCGATAAGGGTAACCTACTAACAAAGTCCATCGTTATCCGTTCCCATTTCCATAATGGAATCTTCACCGGTTGTAGCAATCCCGATGGCAATTGATGTTCTGCCTTCACTTGTTGACAAGTCAAGCACTTACTCACAAAATCCGTAACTTCCCGTTTCAACCCTGGCCACCAATACTGATCACGAAGGTCTCGATACATCTTATTTCCCCCGATGTGCACAGCATAGGGGCTACTATGCGTCTCTCGCAGAATCATTAGTCTCAAATCCGAATCCTTGGGCATACAAATTCTTCCGCGAAAACACAGTACTCCATCTTTATTCAATCCAAAATCCCCTATTACACCACTTTCAACCCGTTGAATTAAGGGACCCAACTTTTCATTTGATAATTGTTTCTCCTTGATCTGTTTTAACCACATAGGCTTCACCTGAAGTTCCGCTAGTAAACTGCCATCTTCATACAAACTAAGATGAGCAAACATTGCTCTCAACTCCGATATCACCTTACGACTCAACGCATCTGCCACCACGTTATCCTTTCCAAGATGATACTCGATTGAAAAGTCATAATCCTTCAACAGCTCTATCCATCTCTGCTGTCTTAAGTTCAACTCCTTTTGGGTAAGGAGGTACTTCAGACTTTTATGATCCGTATAAATGATCGACTTCTCACCGTACAGGTAGTGCCTCCAAATCTTCAAGGCAAAAACCACCGCAGCCAACTCCAAATCATGAGTAGGATAATTGACTTCATACGGCCTTAACTGACGAGATGCATAAGCCACCAATTTACCACCTTGCATCAACACACATCCCAAGCCCGTGTGTGACGCATCGCAGTAAACAATAAACTCTTTTTCAGCCTCAGGTTGAACCAGTACGGGCGCTTCCGTCAAAATCTTCTTCAATCTCTCAAAACTCTCTTGTTGCTGATCTGACCACACAAACGGTACTCCCTTGCGCAACAGTTTAGTTAAGGGTGCAGCAATCAACGAAAACCCCTCAACAAAAAGTCTATAATAACCAGCCAAACCTAGGAAACTCCGAATCACAGCCACTGAATTCAGTGGTTTCCAATCCAACACAGCCTCTACATTCCGAGGATCAACTCTAATTCCTTCGGCTGACACAACATGTCCCAAGAAAGTCACTTCCTTCAGCCAAAATTCACACTTACTGAATTTGGCATAAAGTTGCTTTTCCCGCAGTATTTGTAATACTATCCGCAGATGTGAATCATGCTCTTCTTCATTCTTTGAGTATACCAAAATGTCATCTATGAACACCACCACAAATCAATCTAAATAGGGTTGAAAAACTCGGTTCATCATGTCCATAAATGCAGCTGGTGCATTGGTCAATCCAAACGGCATCACCAAGAACTCGTAGTGTCCATAACGAGTTCAAAACGCTGTCTTATAAATATTCGCCTCCTTGACCTTAAGCTGGTGATAACCCGATCTCAAATCTATTTTCGAGAAAACTGAAGCTCCTCGTAGTTGATCAAATAGGTCATCGATTCTCAGCAACGGATACCTATTCTTGATCGTCAACTTATTCAACTGCCTATAATCGATGCACATATGCATCGACCCATCCTTCTTCTTAACGAACAAGACCGGTGCTCCCCATGGTGACACACTCGGTCGAATGAATCCCCGATCCAACAACTCCTGAATTTGAGCCTTAAGCTCCGCTAACTCCTTCGACGCCATCCTATAAGGAGCAATGGACACCGGAGCCGTTCCGGGCAAAAGCTCAATGCCAAACTCTACTTCCCGGTCTGGAGGTAAACCCGGAAGTTCCTCGAGAAAGACATCTGGAAATTCTTTCACCGTTCTAACACCTTCCACCGATAATTCCTTGGTATCCAAAGCACTAATGAAGGCTAGGAATGCTCCATACCCTTTTCGCACCAACTTTTCTGCCTTTAAAGCAGATACCACATTTGCTAAATAATTTCTCCGCTCGCCTATCATCACAACTTCCTTATCTTCTAAAGTCCTTACCGACATCCGCTTTGTAGCACAATCCAAGTGCACACGGTGCTTCACCAACCAGTCCATGCCCAAAATAAGGTCGAACTCTCCGAAAGGCAATTCCATCAAATTCGCAAAAAATATTTCTCTTTGAATTTCTAAGGGCACATCTCTAAACAATTTATCCACTATCACAGACTGTCCTAAAGGACTAATTACCGTCATCTTCCTATCAGTAATCTCAGATCTAATGTTTAAATTTCCAGATATATCACTAGCAACATACGAGTGGGTAGATTCGATATCTATCAAAGCAATAACAGGTACATCAGAGATGAAGAACATACCAGTTATCACGTCAGGTGCATCACCATCCTCTCGGCGTCTAACCGCATACACTAACCCTGGCTGTCTCACCTCTGCATTACCTCTGAAGCCATTTCCTCTACCCGTGCACCTTGACCTCGTCCTCCGCCATTACCACCTCGACGATTGACTGACCCACCTCTCGGCTGGTCGAACGCCCGGTTGGTGTGTATTATGGTTACGAGCTTCCTAATTTGGAGCGGTCCGTCGAGGAAATCTTTAAACTGGTGGTCCTTAGAACCACATTTGAAGTAACCACCGGTTCTCTTTCAAAGCATTCACTGTGGTGTCGTCTTCCTGAGCCAACACATGGTTGAATCGATTAGTAGCAAAGCAGTGCCCTAGCCTGGAGTGGCTCCTCATTCCCGGGCCTCTTTCGAAACCTTTTAGTGGGACCCGAGTACTTAAAGTCCCTCTTGCCTCTACCTCTGTCTCTATTCTCGACGCTCGGAGTTCTTAGCCTCTTTAGCTATTTTGGCTTTCTCCACAAGCTTGGCAAAAGTCCTTTCTTGTTGTGGGGCTATCAAGACGAAACTCATCATTTAGCCCATCCTCAAAACGCATAATCGCGCTCATGGTCGGTTGGCACTATTGTTCGAGCATAACGGCTCAAACATAGAAATTACGCCTAAGTCGCCACCATTTTATTTCCTTGGACCGATTCAGAATTCCTTCTTCCGGCATCCACATAACTTGCCCCGACATACTTTCCTTGGAATGCGTTTTGAAGAAATCCCAAGTAACATGTTCACTGAGTGCCTTCTCGAGCGATAAGCCACCATTGATACGCCTCGTCCCTCAACAAGGACACTCCTCTCCTCTCGCCGCTTTCGGTAGTGCACTCCAAATCATCCATGATCCGCTCCACGACCTCGAGCCAATACTCCGCTACATTTGGGGCTACTCCTGAGATACCCCTAAAAACCTCGGCACCACTCGATCTAAGTCGTTCCGAAATTGATCCACGAGCTGCTGGTCCAGTTCTAGCTCTAGCAACCCTTTCCAAGACTCGCAACATTGCTTGGGTCAAGGCAATGTCCTCTCTCGTATGGTCATGTGATCCAGTCTCCGTCCCGGGTGATGCAGGTACGTCCATTTCTGGTATATGTCCCGACGCTTCAGACGCAACCCTAGCACCTCAGCCTCTACCACGGCCACGTCTACCACGTCCACGTCCTCTAGCGCTCATTTTGACTATTTCGGTTTAATCTGATTACAAGTTTTATGAATCAGTATACTATTTCAGTGTTTATTAACGATGTTTTATGATATATAAGAAGTAGAGTTGTTTTCGTAAACGCATCCTATAGTCTCAATCTCTATAGTTGCAACACCTAAGACTAAAAGTTCTAAAGTGTTCCTATAATCATGTCACAATAATAATAATAATTAAATTTGCATAAACTTACTTGACTTGGTGCCGGATACTCGTAGTGCCATACTACCTTTAAAAACATAAGTTCTATAATTCAAAATAGTTTTGAACCATAAATGTTTTTGAACCCAAATCACAGCCGAGTTTTGAACCGGGCTCTGATACCATAAAATGTAACACCCCAAACCTGGTCTATGCGTTAAGACCAAATTTGACATGTCACAAGGAAAGGAATATACATCTAGTCTTTTTAAAAATTTTAAGAAATCAGATTTTCCAAAACATCTTGACGTGAAGTTTATTGAAAACTAAGGTTGATTGATAACTCAAAACAATTTGAGTCGTAAGAATTTATAAATTGAAACTTACAAAGAGTTAAAATAATATTTCGAGAAAATTTAATAGAGTTCGAAAATAATTTTGAAAACAAAATTTTGAAGAACGTCGTTAATGAACAATTTTATGAGTAAAAATATTTAAGAATGAAAACCCTTTTTGCATATTTATTTTAAGAAAAACATTTATTTTTATTTTTAGAAAAGAAACCCCACATAAGTATTTAAAGCGTATTATAATATCCATCCACAAGTAAAACATCCATAAAAATTTAACCAGAGGACTTATTACAAACTTAACTTAAATAGTAAAAATAATAAAAGTACTTAAAAAGAAATCCGAATGTAAATAACCCATTATTCGTAGTATGGCCTCCATCGAGTCGTCCCCGCCCAAGTCTCAAAATCACGATCATTACGAGGAGGGTAAGGAAAACAGGTGAGTTACTTAGAACTCAGTGTGTAATTCACTTACCACTTTCACTGGGCCAAGATTCAATTCAGCATTTATGGGCCAAAGCCCATTACAATCATAGCATTATATCATATATATAACATGCATGTGTTATGCAATTTCCCAACCAAACCTAGTTTTCCATCCGCTACACACCACCCGTACCAACCAACCTGTGGGGAGCTTTAGTCACCCACCCCGCCAACACACCAAACTGAGCATTAAGCCATATATCAAACTGGGCATTAAGCCATATATCAAACTGTGGACAAGCCACCAGAATTTTGTAGCAAAGCTACCAGAACTTCTCTTCGTCAAATATCCAACCCATGCAATCATGTATATAATATGCATAACAATCCATTCATATAATTATTCTAACATAAGGCCTATTATAAAAAAATTATTACAATCTGGCCCATTACACATTTTGGCCTATATAATCTCATAACACACTTGGCCCATTTATCAAATATCATATATGGGCCCGTTTTTCAAATATCACATATGGCCCATTTATCAAATATCACATATGGCCCATTTTTCAAATATCACATATGGCCCATTTATCAAATATCACATATGGCCCATTTTTCAAATATCACATATGGCCCATTTATCCAATATCACATATGGCCCATTTTTCAAATATCACATATGGCCCATTTTTCAAATATCACATATGGCCCATTCAGTCACTTTTATCGATTTAGCCCATTAAGGGCAAATTTTGTAATTTTCACGGTCTTAATACCGATTTCATAGTTTTTTTTACCATTAAAGTGATAAATATACTATTTTACCCAATTTCACTAACTTGTGATTCAATCCAACGATTAATACGATATAGTTATCCAACCTACGAGATATGGTGTGAGATTACACACACGACATGATGAGCACTATACTTTCTTGATCGTCAACACCTAGAATATTTTTAACGCTCGATTAGATCATTAACACTTATAGTAATTTATTCTAAGATAAACGGTCTAGGATTTTTACACTCGGAATCGCGAATAACTACGATTTGTCAATTTTCCCCGGTTGACGATCCACAACCCGTTGGAAAATCCCGAATAGCTAATGGCTCAGAACTGCGAACAACCTCGAATAGTTGATTCTCACCGGATGAGGGTCCACAACCCGGTGGAAAATCTCGGATTGCCAAAATAGCCCTTCGTTTGAATTTATAGGGAATAGCGAATCCGCTCCTTTTCCGATCACTATTCACCACTCCTTTTGATTCAATCTTGTTTGCCTCCATTGACAAAAGAATATTAGTCCAAACAAATACTTCGTTATTAAAACGATTGGTCTTAATGAGCGAAGTCGGCTTACCACGAATCCTTATGTTCAAAGGATGAAAAACAAGCGATAGAGTCCCTAAGATAAAGTCAGTTAATAAACCCATTCTTTAACGAAATAGAGAGTAATATGGAATCCTTGATAGAAATCCTTACCTTAAAGTTTTGGACCGAATCCTAGCGATACACGATGATTTTGGACACTCCAAGTTTCGACCTTCCACTAAGTTTCTATGATAAAGAAAAGATTCGAATGAGATATGGTATGATGATGGTCTAGATCCAAAAAGGCCATCCCATACCAACATGTAAATTCGGCACAAAGAAAAAAGGAAAATAACAATACCAAAGTATTGTACTAGCCACTTACCGATTGATCAAAGTGTGAGTAGAAAGAAAGAAATGATTGAGATGGAGATAAGTGTGGTAGAAGATTCGGCTATGAAGGAAAAATTGAAGGGGATGGTGTTTAGGTTTCTGTTCTTTTCAAGAATGGAAGATGAACAAAGAGAAAGGTTTGAGGCTAGTGTGCATTCGGCAAGGGTGAAAAAGAAAAGCAAAGAAAAGATAAAATGGCCTTCCAAGGTTTTGGTGATTTCGACACTTAGGAGGAAAAGGTTTGAAGAGAAAAGGAGCAATAAGACCGAAATGGTCAAAAATATGAAATGACTAAAAGAATAACAAAAGATGTTTACCTATTGTTCAAAGTGCATTCGGCTACGGAGAGGAAATGGAGAGAAAAGTGTTGGAGAAACAAAACAAAAATGACCAAAAGCCAAAGTGACCAACTAGTTACCAAAGGCCATCAAAATTTCGGTCACTCCCCCCTAGCCCCTAAAACTGTCCAAGTACATGGCCACAAAGTCATAGTTTGGCCACTCCAAACTTTCCAAAACATCTTCCTTGTTATGTGCCTTGTGTTCCCCCTACATACCTTATTCATATGATTCCCTTCCTTAAGTTTACACTTGCCTTTTCTCTTAGCCACCTTACCATAAAAATTAAATTCCAACCTAGCATAAATACTAGGCTTGACCGACACTATGAGGAAAATAAAATAAAATTCACATGCACATCAAGGGATTCGAACCTCTTCCCTCAAGGAACACACATGGCGCCATATCCCCTTTACTACTTGCTCAACTTATGTTAACTTGTACCTCTTAATTACCTTAAGCTATAAGGTCACTTGTTCCACTTCATTAAAATAATAATTTCCAAAAAAAATTATATCAAATCTAAATAAATCCCGAACCTTCTCAGGACTACTTTAACACACACATAGGATAAATAAACTAGCTGAGCACCAAAATAATGCAACATATAAAAATTCAAATTTTAGGATGTTACACAATTTTTCTATTATAAATTATTTCTTCATTCTCATTTCAAAAAATTTCTAAATTCATGAAATTCTTTTTTCTTTTCACATCCACATAGTTTGGGTTTTTTTTTTTTTGTAGTGCTTCAATTCCTTGGTAAGGTTACTTTTTTCACATTTTCATTTTTTGAATTATAACTAAAATCTGTTGAAGGTAATTTGAACATTTCAAATATTTATTCATGTTAATTTAATTAATGGTGTATTTGTATACTATTTAGTTTTTATATTATTTTGTATCTATTATCTTACGATGTTGATTTAAAAAAAATGTTGTTTTTGTTATGAAAGGAAAGTATTGTTTCTTGGGACTTAGTGTTGTAACACCCCATACCCAACCCAGTCACCGAGTTTGAGCTACAGGATGTCACATCCGTTGCCGGAGCAACTATGATTAGTTATATACACAATGCAACCATTTATACATGCAAGTAAGTATAACACTCATAAATGTTACACAATCATTTTTGGGTCTTATACGAGCTTACAAAAGCTCCGGCAATCATTTTTGCCAACCCGAGGTCGAATTAGGACCAAACTATAAAGTTTGCAAATCATTGGGTTGACGTCATGATTTTAAGGGTTCCTTGTCATGACATAATTCACTGACGATTTCTCATCACGTCGTGACCACCTGTTTCCAAAAGGTCCAATTGGTACAATTACATTACTTAAACAAACAATTACCTTTCCTCATTTTCCAACATTTCAACAATAATACCATTCCAATATGTTCATTTCTAACCTTAGACATCCTATATGCAGTTACATGACACAATTCTCATTTCACCAACATCACAATTGACAATTATCACAAGATTAACCATTCAATTCATCATTCACTACCATGCCATTTTTCATATATAAACCTTAATCAAGTTGTATATATATGACTTAAATCGTATTGCAAATCTAAAATTCACATAACATTACAAATTTGGGACTCAAAATAACCCTTTGATACAAAACCGACTCAAACCTAGGTACAACCTTATATTAAACAAAAAGAGACTATACAAACATTGTTGAGTCGAGGGTCATAGATTGGATGTTGAAATCACCTTTGGAAACTTCGAGATCCACACAAACCTGTGCATAAAATAAACAAACTGTACACTGAGTGATAAAAATCAATATTACTTTCATGATTCAAATCAACAGAACACAAACATTAATCAAATGCTTACTATCAATTCAAGATCAATTTTTATCCATTTCACATAAACTTTCATACCAAAAGCTTCCATTAACATATGAGATATGCATATAACCATTTTTCACTTCATTTCATTTGATAATAACATTTAAACTTATCATATCTTCTACTTAACATTAAAGCACTCAATTCCAATTCAATTTCAAACATATATATACCACCATTCCATATCTGAATCGAATTCATTGATTCGCTATGTTTCCATATTGGCCCTATGGGCTCGTAAAATCCAATTCACATGGTCTTTCACTTATAAAAGCTAATAACAGAAATTAAGTAAAAACATAACAAAACACCTAAATTGCTTGGAAACAAGCTCGTTAAGTGTAATGGGGAGCCTAATTTGACATATCAAATTACGACATATCACTAAGCATATACCATAACTCAACCTCTTTTCAGCCAATCATACATTTCTAATAGATTCAAACTAACCATCATCCATACATATAGACATTCCTTTCTTTTCGTCATTCTCTTTCAATCATCAACATAAGCTCATTAATAACTATGAACTTCATAACATGATGAATACATACACATATTCATATATTACTTCTCAACCATAATACCATTACTTACTTCATACCTTAATTAGAATTATAACAATTCTAAGTTGCATTTATATAAAATATATACTATATTCAATATTCTAAATCCAACATCTAGAGTTTATAAACATCAAACTATACCAAAATGACTCTACTAGGTACATGCCATATAATTTAACAAAATAGATTCACAAATATTGTTGAATCTGAGATCCTGACTAGATGCTGAAGTTGATGCTCGGAATCACAAATTGAACCTCCACTGCACCGATCCGTCAAACTCTATGGATTACCTGTACGAGTCAGACAGAAAAAGGGGTGAGTTTGCGTAAACTCAGTGTGTAACCCCACAAAATTAAGCATGCAGACAACCAGAAAATCAGAATCAGTCAGATACAGACTCGGGCCTAAGCCCATCCCAGAATACAGATACAAATATGCAAATCAAAATTAGAAATCAGATATCCTACCCCCATCCTCTACACACCATCTCTGACCATCCCTACACACCATGTGGGGTTTAAAACACCCACCCAGCCCTACACACCATGTTGCACATGTAACACCCCTTACCCGTATTCGACACCGGAACAGGGTACGAGGCATTACTAGACTTATACACCAACAATTATGCAATACCGAGACATAACTTTCCGCTCAAAATTAAAACTTTTCATAATGCCTCTTAAACAAGCCTACGAGGCTTAAATCACACTTTAAGAATGGTTCGGGATCAAATCGAACCCCTTTTAAGCTTTCTAGAAAAAAACTTAGAAAATTTTCACTAAACAGTCCACACGCCCGTGTGGAAGAATGGACACGCCCGTGTGGCATATCACATGCTCGTGCTCCACTCCCGTGTGGAATTATTTTTTAATTCGAACCTACAGGGGTTTTCACACGGCCGGTCACACGCCCGTGTCCCTGGCCCGTGTCCCTCACACGGCCTCGACACGCCCGTGTCTTAGCCCGTGTGCCAAAACCTTGGCATTCTGTTTCTGATGTCATCATCCCATAAATATCACACGGCCTAGGCACACGCCCGTGTCCTTGGCCGTGCCTTCCACACGGCCGTGTCTCTGCCCGTGTGTTTACTACTGAGCATACTGACTTGTAAACCTAGCATGCAAGGGGGCACACGGCCTAACCATACACCCATGAGGTTGATCGTGTGTCATACACGGCCTAGACACACGCCCGTGTGTCTACCCGTGTGGACAAGAACAAGGCTATTTGCCAAGCTCTTTCAATCACCCCAACACATACAAACATAATTCACATAAAACCTTCAACCCATTTATGCATATTTAGACTAAGGAAACCAATCATGCATCTTGCACATTCATGAATAACCTCATCTTTTCATAGATTAATAAGAAAGAGCCATCAACTATGGCCTTATACAAAAGTGTTCATCTTTGAATGAGCCAACACATTTGGCCAAAATAATATGACATTCAACTAAGTCTAGTCCCTATACATGCCATACTCAAAATGCTAAGTCTAACTATACCAAGATGTGATGATAGTGTGGGTGATCCTTTGCTTATCTCCATATCCCGAGCTGGCTCTTCGACACTATAAAACAAGGGAAAAGAGAAGGGAGTAAGCTTTAAGCTTAGTAAGTTTATATGTAAACAATAATCATCATACCATATGCTAATCAATCAAAAACATCCCATACTATGCAAAAACAATTTATTTTCTCATAGTCATGCTTACTCATCTCAACTCTTACCTCATCCCAACCACATATCATAAACATTGCTCACATTTACTTGTACATATGCCCTGCATTATCACCACAAAGCCACATGAATTATTTACTTAAACAAGTTTCTCGATGAACCCTTCGGAATGATACAAAATACCCGGTGGTTTCGCACACACCCCACCATTAATCACAAATAGGGTGGTATCGCACACAGCCCACCAGCAATGATAATTACGGTGGTATCGCACATAGCCCACCAAATGATAATATATAAACGATGGTATCGTACACAGCCCATCGTGAAATAATAACAAGGTGGTATCGCACACAGCCCACCAAAAATTACATATTTACGGATATTTATCCGTACCCACATTTCTATTATGAGGTTCATTAATGAATTACCCATTTTCTACCATTTTCAATCAATCTCACCAATAAGCATTTACATCCATACAATGCATCAATAGGTAAAAACATATGTATTAAGGACGTATCGTTTACACGTAAACTTACCTCGGTGCAAAATATGTTAATTTGCGGTTTAGTCCGAAACCTTGCCTTTTCCCCAGTCAAGGTCATTTCCGTGCTCTTCTTGATCTATAAAAAAAATTACTCATTTAATCACTTCATAATTCATGACACTTCAAAATTTCTATTTCGGCAAAAATGACCGTTTTGCCCTTATATTTTGGCAAAATTATGATTTTGCCCCTAGGCTCGTAAATCATTTTTCATCAAATTTCCTCATTAAACGAGCCTAGCTAAACATTTATTACTCTTATAACAATTCATAATACCAATCATTTCATGCATTTACTACTCAATTACAGCCTTTACAAATAGGTCCCATTTAGGTGTTTTCATGGAAAAACCTTTCACAAAAGTTATTCCCTAACCCACTAACAATCATTTTCTTCCATAAAAACTCAGCAAACAACATAAACACTCTCATGGAAAATCCATAAACTTTCAACCATTTTACAAAATAGTCCCCTCATTAGCTAGCTTAAGCTTTAGGGGTTCCAAAAGTACAAAAATTATCAAGAAAGACCTCTAAAGTCACTTACTTGCAAGGGGATAGCTTGGCTGAAAGTTTGAGCTCCAAAAACCTCTATTTTCTCTTCAATTTTCGGTGGAAGAATAAATGGGAATAGTAAAAGATTACAACTATTTTATTTATCTTATTTTATTCATTTTAGTTACCTAATATCACCAAATTTTTGACCAAATTTAATGCTCTTGTTCCCTTGGCCGGCCATCACTTTCAGGAAGGCCTAATTGCACTTTAAGGACCTCCAATTTAATATTCCATAGCTATTAGACACCTCTAGCTTGTAAAATGAAACTTTCGCACTTTATGCGATTTAGTCCTTTTTCGCAATTAAGCATACAATCAATAAAACTAATGCACCAAAATTTTCATGCACTCATATAATCATGATATAACACATATAAAATTATTAAAAATAATTTCCTTCAACCTCGGATTAGTGGTCCCGAAACCACTATCCTGACTAGCCCCAAAATCGGGCTGTTACAGCACCGATGCGGCACATAATAGATATAACGCAGCCATGCTGCCAGATAATAGGCAAAGCTGCCTTTCAGAACACTTCCTCCAATATACATCATATCCCACCCCAATATCATAAATAGAAATCAGATGCAGATATACCAGACATAACATGCTCACATGCATAATAACATACATATATTACATACAGAACTATCAGGCAATCATTTAGCATCCTACTCAGATCAGTCACTTAGATTATCATATCATACAGTATATGGTTTATTTATCCCTTACCGACCCTACAGTAGGCCCACAGTCGTTTGGGGCGACCTGTGCAACCCTAGGGAAAATATTCGATAAATGGGCCCACATGCCCGTGTGGGCCCACACGCCCAGATTGGCCTTGCCCGTGTGGATCACACGGCTTGGCCCAAAGTTCACACGCCCATGTGACACACCCGTGTGGGCCCACACGTCCGTGTGGCCCACACGCCTAGTCTAGTTTAGCTCGTGTGGCCCACACGGCCATACTCCAGCAATCACACGGCTGTGTCTTGCGCACGACCATGCCTTCGTCAATCACACGACCGTGTCGTCGCACACGGCCTACCATACGGCTGTGTGGCATCGATAGTAAGGTTTTTCAGCTTTCATTGATTCCCGTTTTTCTACATTTCGGGTACACACCTGGTATCGATTTAACGCGAAACCCACTCCCAAGCCTTCAAAAACCTAAAATTGAGTATCGCACACCCTTTTAGCAATCCAATTACAAGTCTAATACGTTTGACCACTTCTCCAAAAATCGACTTACCGCCTATTAGGAACGACCCAACTTCAATCAACCGTTGAAGTGAAAATCGATAATCCACCGCCTTCACCTAAGCAACAGAATTCATCAATTACTCACCGACATCGGTTATCATCACAATACCCAAAACTTAGAATCTAATATTAACAAAAGTCAAGTCTATACTTACCAACCCAATTGAAGAATCCAAACGCAGAAACAAAAATTGATCAAGATAACGACAAAGACCAGAAGAAGGAAACGAAAAATTAGAAGTGACAACAAAAACATAAGGGAGAAGAAAACGTCATGAAGAAAATTGATGTCAGAAATTTGGGGATTTTGGAAGAGAGAGAAAATAGAATAAATTAAAAACAAAAAAATATATATCCCAAAAATCCCCTAATTATCTCCACTAACCCACTACTCAAAATTCCAACTGTACTGAAACACTTGCGTAGAATCAAGCAAAAATAAATACCCATGCTTTCGTAGGGATTCGAACACATGACCTCTAACACACCAACTCCTTTACCACTCGAACCAGCAGGCTCATTCTGATATGGTTTTGCAAATAATTAAATATAAGCCCACTGAGCAAGGATAGGGCTTAAGTTAGAAAAATACCAAAATTTACCAAAGGTAAGGCTTGAACCAAAGACCTCTCAAACACTCCCAAAACACTTAACCACTGAAGCAGATACTCAGTTGTGTCATGATTTTACAAAAACAAACATAAGAAATTTGGGGCGTTACAACTCTACCCCTTAAAAGAATTTTTGACCTCGAAATTTACCTGATCAGAACAGATGAGGATACTGTTGACGCATCGAGTCCTCTGGTTCCCATGTGGCCTCCTCAGTGCTATGATTCCGCTACAGCACCTTCGCAAATGGAATAGACTTTTTCCGCAGAACCTTAACATCGTGATCCAGAATCTGAACCGACTCATCCTCAAAAGTCAAGTCCGCCTAACTTCGATCTCCTCAACTGAGACAACATAGGATGGATCAGAGTGGTATCACCTCAACATTGAGACGTGAAACACGTCATGAATACGGTCCAATTCAGGAGGTAGTTCCAACTGATAAGAAACTGGTCCAACACGTTTCAGAATCTGATACGGCCCAATATACCTAGGGCTCAACTTGCCCTTACGACCGAACCTCAGAACCTTCTTCCACGGAGAAACCTTAAGAAAGATGAAGTCCCCCACCAGGTACTCAATCTCTCGCCTCTTCAGATCCACATAAGACTTCTGTCTATCAGAAGCCACTTTCATACGATCCCGAATCAGTCGAACTTTATCCTCCGTCTCAAAAACCAACTCAGGATTCAAAACTTGACGTTCGCCCAACTCAGTCCAACACAAAGGAGTACGACACTTACGACCATACAGAGCCTCGTAAGGTGCCATCTAAATGCTAGCTTGGAAACTGTTATTGTAGGCGAACTCAGCTAGCGGCAGATAATCCTCCCAACTACCTCAGAAATCTATCACACAACTTCGAAGCATATCCTCCAGTATCTGAATCACCCTCTCAAATTGACCATCGGTCTGAGGATAGAACGCAGTACTGAAGTCCAATCTCGACCCCACAGCTTCATGTAACTTTTTCCAGAACTGAGATGTGAAACGAGGATCTCTATTGGAAATAAACGACACTGGAACCCCATGTAATCTAACTATCTCGGAGATATACAGCTTCACCAATTTCTGAAGAGAAAAATCCGTCCAAACCGGAATGAAGTGAGTCGACTTGGTCAATCGATCCATGACGACCCAAACAGAATCCTTCTTAGTGGGTGTTAAAGGCAACCCACTAACGAAGTCCATCGCCACTCGCTCCCATTTCCGCAAACGAATTTTAACTGGCTGCAACAAACCCGAAGGCAACTAATGCTCAGTCTTAAACTACTGACAAGTCAAACAACGAGCAACGAAATTGGTAACCTCATGCTTCAACCCCGGCCATCAGTATAATTCACAAAGGTCACGGTACATCTTATTACTGCCGGGATGCATAGCATAATGTCTACTATGCGCCGCCCTCAAAATAGACTGCCTCAGATCAGAATCGTTCGGCACACAGATTCGTCCTCGAAAACATAACACACCATCACTGTTTAACCCAAAATCAGAAGTAGTACCACTCTCAACCTGACGGAACCGCACACCCAGAGTCTCATCAACTAACTGTTTATCTCGAATCTGATCAATCCAAGTCGGCTTAACCAGCAACTCGGCTAACAGACTCCCATCATCAAACAGACTAAGGCGAGCAAACATTGCCCTCAAATCAAACATCGCTCTTCGGCTTAGAGCATCGGCTACCACATTAACCTTACCAGGATGATACTCAATGGTGCAGTCATAGTCCTTAAGTAACTCAATCCAACGATGCTGCCTAAGATTTAACTCCTTCTAAGTGAGGAGATACTTGAGACTCTTGTGATTGGTGTAAATGATACACCTCTCACTATACAGATAGTGTATCCAGATTTTCAACGTAAAAACTATTGCAGCCAATTTGAGATCATGCGTCGGATAATTTCCTTTGCGCGTCTTAAGCTGACGGGACGCATAAGCCACAACCTTACCATCCTGCATTAGAATGCAACCCAACCCAACGTGCGAAGCATCACTGTAAACCACAAACTCCTTACTAGATTCAGAATGTATCAGAATAGGAGCCTGAGTCAAAACAGACTTAAGCTTCTCAAAGCTCTCTTGTTGTGTATCAGTCCAAACAAAAGGGACACCATTATGCAGAAGCTTAGTAAGAGGAGCTGCAATCAAAGAAAATCCCTCAACAAAGTGTCAATAGTATCTCGCCAAACCCAGAAAGCTACAAAATTTAAACACGTTCTTAGGTTGTTTCCAATCAAGCACAGCCTCGATCTTTCAGGGATCTACTCGAATCCCCTCAGCAGAAACCACGTGCCCCAGAAAAGTCACTTCACGCAACCATAACTCACACTTGCTTAACTTAGCGTAAAGCTGCTTCTTACACAGAATCTGAAGCACTACTCTAAGATGCTCATCATGCTCATCCTCAGTCTTAGAGTAAACCGGAATGTCATCGATGAAGACCACGATGAACTGATCCAGATAGGGCTGAAATACTCGATTTATCATATCCATGAATGCAGGCGGTGCATTCGTCAACTCGAAAGGCATAATTAGGAACTCATAATGTCCATAACGAGTCCTAAATGTCGTTTTATGTACATTAGCCTCCTTAACCCTTAACTGATGATACCCTGAATGAATATCAATCTTTGAAAACACAGAAGCCCCTCTGAACTGATCAAACAAGTCATTGATCCTCGGAAGCGAATACTTATTCTTTACAGTCAGCTTGTTCAACTGTCGATAGTCAATGCACATCCTCATGGTCCCATCCTTTTTCTTAACAAACAGAACTGGTGCTCCCTACGGAGACATACTGGGACGAATGAAACCACGGTCCAACAACTCTTACAGTTGAGCCTTAAGCTTAGTAAGCTCTTTCGGTGCCATACGATAGGGGGAAATAGACACCAGAGCCTTACCCGAAAGAAGTTCAATCCCAAACTCCACTTCCCGACTAGGAGGTAATCCTGGTAACTCCTCAGGAAAGACATTCAAAAAATCCTTTACTGTTCTGATATTCCCAACAGAAGAGTCCCTAGAATTAGAAACACTTACGTAAACCAAGTACGCCTCACACCCTTTCCAAACCAGTTTCTCAGCCACGAGAGCGGAGATCACATTGGACAGATAATCTTGACGCTCACCGATTATTACCATCTCCTCATCATCCATAGTCTTTAGAATGACCCTCTTAGTCGTACAATCTAGATTGACTCAGTGCTCCACCAACCAGTCCATACCCAAGATTAAATCAAACTTCTCAAACAGAAGCTCCATCAAATTAGCCAGGAAAACAGTCCCTTACACCTCTAATGAAACATCTCTATATAGTTTACTAACTCGAACAGATTGCCCCAACGAACTCAGAACAGTAACCTCACTAGTAGTGCTCTCAATAGAAATCCCCAACGTTTTAGATACAATACTAGTTATGTATGAGTAAGTAGACCCTATGTCTATCAAAGCCAAGTAAGGTACATCAAATATAAAGAACGTACCGGTGATGACGTCATGAGCATCTCTGTCCACTCGGTGACGTACAGCATAAAAAAAGTAGGCTGCCTCGCCTCAGTCTGACCAGCACCTCTGCCCGATGCTCTTTGTCCACGACCCAAACCGTTACCACCCTCAGCCTGACCATGGCCCTTAGGTGGCTGATGAACTGCTCTCTGCGGCTGTACAAAACCCTGAACTTGTGTCTGATCTGCTCACTGTGGACACTCTCTAATACGGTGCTCAAGAGACCCACACCTCAAACAAGCCCCAATCCTCCTCCAACACTCACCCGGGTGGCGCCTACCACAATCACCACAAGGCTGCAACACAGCTGGATCAGGAGGAGCCCCCACTCTAACTGTCCCATCAGATCTGGCTTTTTCTTAGGCCTCTGCCCAGAACTCGAGGGCTCTGAATCCCTCTTATTCTTACCGCTCTCCCTATCTCTATTCTGGCGTTCCGCGCGTTTAACATCTTTGGTGATCTTTGCCTTCTCGACCAGAACAGAGAACTCGCGCTCCCTCTGCGAAGCTATCAAAAACCTCAGATTATCCCTTAGGCCGTCCACCAAATGAACACACCTATCATATTTCGATGCCACCATACCTCGAGCGTAGCGACTCAGCCTCAAAAATTCGGCCTTATACTCGGCCACATATCGGTCACCTTGCGTGAGGTTCAAGAACTCATACCTACGAGTATTGACGTAGCTAGCCCTCACATACTTGCTCTGAAATGCGGTCTTAAATAATTCCCAAGTCAGACGATCAGGCTGAGTGCCCTTCTTAACCGTCAACCACCACTGGTAAGCCTCATCGCAGAGCAAGGAGACTGCACCCTTTAATTTCTGCTCAGGGGTACAGTCCGGATCATCCATAATTCTCTTAGTGGCCTCCAACCAATACTCAGCCACATTAGGGGTGACTCCTGTGACACCCCTAAACAATTCAACTCCATTAAACTAGAGTCGTTCAGTTACCGGCCCTCGGCCCCCAGATCTAGAATTGGGTCCAGCAACCCTCTCCAATATCCTCAGCATGGCTTGGGACAATCCGTCGTCCCCAGTCGAACGGCTCTGAGAACCAGTCTCAGTAGCAGGTGACATAGGTGTCTCACTAGTGTCCAGATTTGGCATGCTGCCCAGAGATGAGGACTCAGCTCGAGCCCCTCTACGGCCTCTACCTCAGCCTCGAGTACCACGTCTACGGATACCTCATGCGCTCATTGTCTAATTCGGGTTTATCTACATTAAAAGTTTTATGTATCAGTTCAATATTTATTAACAGATATTTTATGCGATGAATATTAGAGGTTCAGTAATGTTTCCAAAAATTTCAGTCTCTATTCGTTTCACTACAGTTTCAGATAGTACTAACTATAGTGTTTTCAGAGTATGCTATTTACAGTATTTGAAATTAACGATCTAAAGTTCAGAATATTTACAGGATTGGTGTCGGAGACTCGGTGTACCACATACTTAATCAAAATATTTTAAACCATTTAAAAACCAATTCTTAAAACACATTTTGGAACCCAAAATTCACAGCCGAGTTTTGTAACCTTGCTCTGATACCACTAAATGTAACACCCCAAACCCAGCCTAAACGTAATGGCTGAATCTGGCAATGTCACATGGAATGGGTTTTGTAAACTAAGACGTCACAATAAAAACCATTTCAGCTTATTAGCTCTCATTTTTTTTAAACAAATTCAAAAAAATGTTTACTCAACTCTTAAGTTTTTGTATTCATTATTGAAAAATTAATCAATTTTCCAAAATATCATTTAGGGCGGAAGCTTACTAAAAATCACAATGTTTTAGCAATACAGATCGTGATTTAGAAAAACCTTGTTTTAGGTAAACGTCATTTTAAAAGAATACTTTTTGTTAGAGCATGCATAAATCGAGCAACGAAACCAAAACCAACAGTTAAAAGTCCATATAGTCCAAGATAATTCAAACTCTCAAATCTTAATGCCAAACTATAAAGCAAAATAAAACAGTTTTTGGCGAGTGGTCACCGTCGAGTCCTCTGCTGCACCGATCTGCCTAACTCTGTTGATTACTTGTACGAATCAGACAGAAAAAGGGTGAGTTTACGTAAACTCAGTGTGTAACCCCACAAAATTAAGCATGCATACAACCAGAAAATCAGAATCAGTCAGATACAGACTCGGGCCTAAGCCCATCCCAGAACACAGATACAGATATGCAAATCAGAATCAAAAATCAGATATCCTACCCCCATCTTCTACACACCATCTCCGACCATCCCTACACACCATGTGGGTTTTAAAGCACCCACCCAGTCCTACACACCATGTTGTACCAATGCGACACATAACAAATATAATGCAGCCATACTGCCAGATAATAGGCAAAACTGCCTTTCAGAACACTTCCTCCAATATACATCATATCCCACCCCAATATCAGAAACAGAAATCAGATACAGATATACCAGACATAACATGCTCACATGCATAATAACATACATATATTGCATACAGAACTATCAGGCAATCATTTAGCATCCTACTCAGATCAGTCCATCAAATTATCATATCATACAGTATAGGGTTTATTTAGCCCTTACCAACCCTATAGTAGGCCCACAGTCGTTTAGGGTGACCTGTGCAACCCTAGGGAAAATATTTGATAAATGGGCCTACACACCCGTGTGGGTCCACACGCCCAGATTGGCCTTGCCCGTGTGGATTACACAGCCTGGCCCAAAGTTCACACGCCCGTGTGACACGCCTGTGTGGGCCCACACGCCCGTTTGACCCACACGCCCAATCTAGTTTAGCCCGTGTGGCCCACACGACCACACTCCAGCCATCACACGACCGTTTCTTGCGCACGGCCATGCCTTCGTCAATCCCACGGTTGTGTCGCCGCACACGGCCTACCACATGGCCGTGTGGCATCGACAGTAAATTTTTTCGGCTTTTGTCAATTCCTATTTTTCTGCGTTTCGGGTACACACCTGGTATCGATTTGACGCGAAACCCGCTCCTGAGCCTTTAGAAACCTAAAATTGAGTATCCCACACCCTTTTAGCAATCCAATTACAAGTCTAATACATTTGACCACTTATCCAAAAATTGACTTACTGCCTAATAGGAACGACCCAACTTCAATCAACCGTTGAAGTGAAAATTGATGCTCCACCGCCTTCACCTAAGTAACAAAATTCATCAATTACTCACCGACATCGGTTATCAACACAATACCCAAAACTTAGAATCTAATATTAACAAAAGTTAAGTCTATACTTACCAACCCGATTGAAGAATCCAAACGTAGAAACAACAATTGATCAAGATAATGACAGAGACCAGAAGAAGGAAACGAAAAATTGGAAGTGACAATAAAAGAATAAGGGAGAAGAAAACGTCAGGAAGAAAATTGACGTCAGAAATTTGGGGATTTTAGAAGAGAGAGAAAATATAATAAATTAAAAAATTTATATCCCACAAATCCCCTAATTATCTCCACTAACCCACTACTCAGAATTCTAACTATACTAAAACACTTGCACAGAATCGAGCAAAAATAAATACCCATGCTTGCGCAGGGATTCGAACACATGACCTCCAACACACCAACTCCCTTACCACTCAAACCAGCAGGCTCATTCTGATATGGTTTTGCAAATAATTAAATATAAGCCCACTGAGCAAGGATATGACTTAAGTCAGAAAAATACCAAAATTTACCAAAGGTAAGGCTTAAACCCAAGACCTCTCAGACACTCCCAAAACACTTAACCGCTGAAGCAGATGCCCAGTTGTGTCAAGATTTTACAGAAACAGACATAAGAAATTTGGGGCGTTATAGAACCTAACTTGTGCACGGAGAACAAAATCGTACACTGAGCGATAAAGCTCAGTGGTATTTCTACAATTCAAATCAAAGTAACACATGAAATAGTCAATTGTATACAATATCTATATTAATACTATTAGTCAATACAATGCTTTATATGATTAGTTCATTCAATTCATCTTATATGTATATTCTATACCAATATTACAATTCTTAATGAATTTCATAAATACCTAACTTATAACAAATAATCATGCAACATTTCATTACCAAGTCAAATGATGCATTCCAAATCTTACCGAATTGGCTTTCCGGCTCATTAATCATTTTGCGTAATCTTTTACATACCTTGAAATTTAATGTTTTATATAAGTTTCTGTAATCCAACTTAGTAGCATTTAATCAATTCCAATCATCATTCAACCAATTTACAATGTATATGCATATAATTATTCTCTTATTAACCTGACTCGAACTCGAACGGATACACGGATCCAACCAACAGACCAATTCGACACCCAGTGCCTCATCAGAAAATTAGAAGTAAATAAATTGCACCCAACGCTCATCGATATAACCAGAGTAAAAGTTTTTCCCAGAACTCATTGACACGCAGTCGAAGCAATCCGTACTCAATCTATCTTATGGCATGCCAACTATATATCACTCCGCCCAAACTGTTAATAAGGTAACCAATTATCTAATTCATAATATAGCTCAATTTATAACTCATTAGTTTCAATTCGTCAACCAATTCATCAATTCATATATATCATAACATGAGTCAACCCAATTCAAAGCCAATTTCACATTTTCATCAAGTTACATTATTTTCAATTCTATTCAATTTAGTTCTTTATCTCGATAATCAACCAACATTATATCAATTTAATTCTATTAGTCATTTTTAACTCACCTCATTATCATAACATGAAAAACAAGGTAAATATGCAACAGTTGAAATGATTTGAATCATAAAAATACAAATCGAACACTCGAGTTACTCGTCGTCGGCTCTCATCTTTCCTTTCCCTCTTGGCGTTCCTGTATCGTCTTTAGCTATGAATAATAATCCAACAATAAAAAATATTTAATTCCAGCTCAAATCACAATCAATTACAAAGTTACACACATTTTTAATATTTATTCAATTTAGTCCCTAAAATTGGGACTAACCTAACTTTCATTTAAAGCTCCAAATTAAAATACGATTTCACTATTACCCATTAAGGACCTCCTATTTCTTATTTCTACAATTAATTTTATATTTTATTCAATTTAGTCCCTAATATACAAAACTATCAATTAAGCTTTACAATTTAGTCTTTTTTCACATCTAAGCTTAAAATCTATTCATTTAACACCTAAAACTTTCAATTCTCATCAATAGAAACTTTCAAAACTTCAATAGTTTTACAATTGGTATATGGGCTAACTAAATTAAGCTCTCATGACCTCAAATCTATAAAAATTACAAGAATATAACTAAGGACTTAGTTGAATTTTTAAGCTAAAAGCTTAAATTTCATGAAAATGGCGTCAAGCCCTTCTTTTCCTCTTGTGGATGGTTTGTAAATGAAAGAAGATGATGAATTTTCTTTTAATTTGTCTTTTATACTAAAAATTAAATGGTTAATTAACATAATTAAGCTTAATTTAATTAATAAACCTTATTATTAATTTATTCATCCCAAAATTCTACTATCCACTAACTTAAGATCTAACATGGTTTATTTTCTGTTTTGAACCTTGGATTAATTGAGATTTAAGTCCTCTAGCAATTTTCTAATTAAAAATCTATAATGATTGGACTTTACAATTTAGTCCTTGGGCCTTAATTAAACACAATTTTGGCTAAATTACTTATCCAACATTCAATTCATTATATAATAACTCCATAAATTTTAAGTAAAAATATTTATGGACTAGATTTACGGAAATGGGATCTCGAAACCACATTTTTTTATACCACTAGAAATCGAGTCGTGAGATATAATTTGTCTATATTTTCTTATTCTATAATAAAATTAATAAGAGGATATGACTTTCATAATAATTATTTTAAAATTTTCACTTAACAAATGCATTTAAATCAAGAACTAAAGTTGAAAATTTTGAAAAGGATTTAATGATGCTTGTTATATTGGAAAATTTTTAAAATTTTGTATTCATTTAAAGTAATAGGAATAGTGTTTTGATCCATTTTTTTATGCCTAATATTTTTAGTAGTATCTTTTTTTTTTGGTGAATTACAATAATAGGGCAAATCCTAAACAAACCAACGCGACGAACACAACTCGAACCCAGGCTACAATTGGAATGGTGAATGCCTTTATCCATCAAACCTGTAACAGCCCGATTTAGGGGCTAGTCAAAACAGTGATCTCGGGATCACTAATCCGAGGTTAGAGAAAAATATTTTCATGTTATTTTATGTATTATAACATGTTTATGAGGGTTCATGAAAATTTTGGTGCTTTAATTTTAGCGATTTCTTGCTTAATCGCGAAAAAGGACTAAATCGCATAAAGTGCAAAAGTTCCATTTTATTTGCTAGAGGTGCAAAATAGCTATAGAATATCAATTGGAGGTCCCAAATGTGAAATTTATCCTTGTTTTAAGTGATTTGGCCGGCCATGTGACATAGGGGACAAGAGCATCTAATTTTGGTCAAAATTGGTGGAAATTAGGTGGAAAATGAATAAAATAAGATGAAATAAGCAAAAAGCTATCATCTTTTTATTTTATTCTCTTCTTCCACCGAAAATACAAGCAAGAATGGGGGCTCTTGAAGCTAAAAATTTCAGCAAGCTTTTCTTCACTCAAGTAAGTGATTTTGATGATTTTAATTGATAAATTTTGTACTTTTGGAGTCCTCAAGGCTTAAGCTAGCTAATGAGGGGACTAATTTGCAATATGGTTGAAAGTATAGGAACTTGCCATGAGAGAGTTTATGTATTTTTCTGAATTTTTATGGAAGAAAATGAATGTTAGAAAGATAAGAAACAACTTTTGTGAAAGGTGTTGTCATGAAAACACCTAATTTTGGACTAAGATGCAAATGTTGTAGTTTGTTCATTATGCAAGAAATAGTTGGAATTGTGGATAGTTATAAGAGGATTAAATGTTCAGCTAGGATTTTTTTAATAAGAAAATGTGATGAAAAGTGATTTACGAGCCTAGGGGCAAAATCGTAATTTTGCCAAAGTATAGGGGCAAAATAGTCATTTTTGCCTAAGTGTAGATTATGATGTATTATGATTCATAAGTGATTAAATGAGTAAATTATATTATTCTAGATCGAAGAAAACGAGATTCAAACCTAGAACGGGAGAAAAGAGAAATGTGGGCAAAAAGGTCCATTTCTACCCTTTTCGGTATCGAGGTAAGTTCATGTGTTAAATTTTACAACCTTGAGTGAAGTATTTTCAATATTTCGATGTTGTATAAATTGGTTATTTCCTCTATGTGTACGTTAAATATGTTTTCATATGATATCAAGACATGAAAGTCTTGATTTAATCCATGAATAGTGGAATGTAATTAGTGTGATACAATGGTAATTAAGGTCCCATGTAAGACCATATTTAGAATATGGCCTCGGTATGGGATTTCGTATAAGACCATGTCGGGGACATGGCATCGATATGTTAATTCATGTATGACCCTATCGGGGGTATGATGTCAGTGTGACTTTATGTGTATGAGACTCAAAGGTGTTACTTAACAATTTGAGTGATTCAATAAGTATGTTGAAAATGAGAATGAATGTGGTTGTACCACGAGAGGTACATGTATGTGTTAGAGCTGAATTGAGATGAATTCAATATATGATGAACCCATAGTGGGTTATGTGTAAATGATGCACCTTGGTTGCATAAGTTATAACTATTAATGCATTGTGTGAATGCAAACGATTATCGTAGAAAGCTAGGTAAGGATGGTAGTGTGTGAGGATGTTCCCGGATGAACATTTGAAATAGAGATGTATATTAACGGTGGGTTATGTACGTTACCACCGTAATTATAGATAATTGGTGGGCTAAGTGCGATACCACCGTAATTATAGATAATTGGTGGGCTAAGTGCGATACCACCGTAATTATAGATGATTGGTGGGCTAAGTGCGATACCACCGTAATTATAGATGATTAGTGGGCTAAGTGCGAAACCACTGAGTAATTGGTAGTATGAGTGGCTTATTGAAAATGTTTGATGTGTTATTTTATGTGATGATGTGGTGGCAAGTGCAGAGATGTATGCAAATTAACATGAGCATTTGGCTTGTGACATGGTTAGAATATGGTAAGAGACAAAATGAGTAAGCTTCAAGGATGATTGAGTAGGTAACCATGAGTTTAAGAGTAAAACTCATTATAATACCTTACGTTTGAGTACAATCAATGAATATCAATAGTTGATTGTTTTATGCATATGAACTTACTAAGCATTATCGCTTACTCCTCTTCCTTTCTCATCTCTTATAGGTTAATTTAGCTAGCTCGGGTTGGAGGCCACCGAAGATGTTTCACACTATCGAGTAGACACGTGGTATGAGGTTTCTAGTCCTTATAAGTTATGGCATGTGTAGGGATAGAATTTAAAGTTGATTAAGTCATAGTTGATATAGCCAAATGTGTTGACCTAAGAGAGTTTAAGGTTCAATTGTGTATAGCCATAGATGATGGCTTAAGTCGGTTGTAATTATATTAGGAATAGTTCTCCCTCGTGTATGGGATGAAAACGTTATTGTATAGTTTAAATGTGATAATTCAAGATGTATAATTGGCAATATATGAACATTTAGTAATGGTGTATTCATGTGTGCAATGAAGAGTGGCAAAGGCTTGGTAAATAGCCTGCTAATTGTCCACATGGGTAGACACACGGGCGTGTGTCTAGACCGTGTAGGAGGCATGGCTAGCATATGGGCGTGTGCCCAGGCCGTGTGAAGTCTGCACCTTGCACTTGGAATTCAAATCGCCACACGATTGAAGCACACGAGCGTGTGTATAGGCCGTGTGGATATGGCAGAATGTCAAGGTTTGGCACACAGGCCAGGGCCACGGGCATGCCCAGGCCGTGTGGATTAATCAGTGTCGACCACGGGCGTCGAACACGGGCGTGTGACCCCTGTTTAGGTAAAATTTTCTTAAGTGCATAAAAGTTTCCAAATTATCTCCAAAACCTTTTGGAAGCATGCTTAGGGTCTCGTAGGCCTATTATAAGAATGATAGACCTATGAATGGAATAGTTCTAAATTGAAATGAGTTTGGTAGCCCAAAATTGTATGATTGTGCGAGTTAAGTACAGTAACGCCTCGTGCCCAGTTCCGGCATAGAATACGGGCAAGGGGTGTTACATTTAGTGGTATCAGAGCTATGGTTTAGTCGGTTCTCGGACTAACCTAGCGTGAGTAATAGTCCAGTTATACATGCCATATGTGGACCGTGATAGTGTGATATCTCCCGGCTCTAATGAAAATTTTTCGATTAAGACAGAGATGATTCCCAACCTAGCTAATTTTCAATAATGTTGTATGTGATAACGAAGTAATTGAAATGCACTTATTTATTGAGGAAATTCAGGGAAGTATGAATAGAAGTTTAGGACATGTGTGTGATAAGGTATGAAATGAGAGTTATAAAGTGATAAGCTTATCTGTATTGGTTTGATATGCATACGGTGTTATATACTCGACCTGTTGGGTTAGGTGTATATAGTGAGTAAATATATATATCCAGAGAACGAGATATGTGTGTATGTCGCATTGTTTGAATGATGTATGAACAATATGTCCACATGGTTGAATCTCATGTGCATTTGTTAAAGTAGAGGATGTATAATGTTTTATTTTATGACTCTGTTATGAAGCCACACATATTATAGTGTGGGAGTTAAACTGAGAAGTTTGACTAAGTAGAATACAGGAGATGAGTACGGTCGTTCAATGATAAATTGATGAATAGGACCATGGTTGGACCATGGCAATACGTTTGATCCCATATAAGACCATGTTTGGGGCATGGCATTGGCAATGATACGTGATCCCGTGTAAGACCATATCTAGGATATGGCATCGGCATCAATATGAGTTTCCATGTAAGACCATATCTAGGATATGGCATTGGTATCTATATGAGATTTCGTGTAAGACCATAGCGAGGCTATGGCATCGTGACGACATATAAGATTATAGCTGGGCTATAATATTGTGATACGAATAAGACCATAGTTGGACTATGGCAATTAAGTAAACGACGTACTCAAACCCATAAGACATTCCCTAATTTGATAAGTGATGGTAGGAGAACTTAGAGTTAAATGTTGGGTACTCGAGTGGACATAATGTGGAACTTGAGTAAGCGTGAAAACTCGCCTGGAGTGAGTTGTGTGACTACGATGATATTTCATTAATGATGAATGTTAAATCACATGTATGTGGTCACGATAGTCAAGTTAGGGGCTCTATGACCTCACCCCCTTACCATTGTTGAATCATGATGAGATGTTTATGAGAATCAAGTTGAGTAAGTTCATGGGTATGGAATAAAAGAGTTCAGTGGCGAAACAATTAGTATTGTACATAGAGATAAAGGTAGTTAGAAGATGAAAACTAGTTTTGATAAGAATGTCTGAATGCTTTGACGGTTGTACTAATTATGCAATGTTAAGAGCAAAGAGAAAGTTAGCCTAGGCTATTTGACTCAATTGAGCAGGAAGCCTGAGGTGTATGTTTATCGAGACCTTCCTGAATTGATGTTCACTAATGAAAGGAATAGTCCAGGAGTTTTGATAACGGAAATGGTTAGAGAAACAATATTTGAACTGCGAAAGTGTTCGATCATGACAACCATAGTTGTATGGATTATAATGATCTCTTTGAGTATTACGTATTAATATCTGTTGCCTTTCAGGGGTGATGTAGTTGTCCTTTTCATGAATCATGATCGTGTGAGAATGTTAGCTGACTGTAAGATCAGACAAAATGGTTTTCGATTTAGTCAATTGAAATCGACATTCCTTTATCTTTTCGTAACCTTATTCTGGTACTTTGAGGAGGAAGTTGGTGATAAAACTTTATGCGAGATTTCTCTTATAATTCCGTTGATCATGATTATCTTTAAAGTGTGTGTTCTTTGAGTTGTGATAGTTATATCTACTATGATTGCACTTTTGTTTTAATCATAGAAAGGTGATAATTCTAGTATAAGAAGTGAAATCATAAGTTTCATGTTGTATGATGGATTTGAAGTAAGTAGAATAGAGTTAATGCACTCGATTGAGATGTCCTTGCTATCTTGGGATATGACGTTAGTAAAGGTTTTAAATTAGCACATCAAGAGAAACTCAAACGAGGGTGTGTTTGAAATATATTCTCAGTGCGGAGAAAAGAGTAGATTAATGAATTGAGATACGATTCTAGTTATGTGTATATTTACGCATGAATCAATAAGGAGAATGAAATTCTAGGTGTACATGAGTAAGGAGCATGATACAGAGGTATGCTCATTGAAACATTTTAACCGTGATGGTTAAGTTAAAAGTCATTAAAGGTACTATTAACTGAAAGTCTTAGTATTGAGTTCAGTATGAATCGAGAGAAAGAGTTTGTAAGTTTGTATATGATTAATGCAACATTCATGTTGGCATAATTGAGAATGCTTGGTATCATATTGATGTATGATACTCTTCTAAATTGAGTAGTTGATGTTGAATGAGATGTTGAAGCCCTAGTGGACCATGTGAATATGAAAATGCTATCTCGAGATATGAAATAGATAAGGTCCCGTATAAGACCATGTTCGGGACATGGCCTCGGCACCGAGTTGAGATCCCGTATAAGACCATATCCGGGGTATGGCTTCGGTAATGAATATGAAAATCGTATAAGACCATATCCGGGATGTGGCACCGATACTTGATGTGAAAGTCCATATAAGACCATATCCGGGATATGGCATTGGCATTTAGAGGTGACTCCATGTAAGACCTCCTCGGAGATGCGGCATTGGCTTTGTACCTACAGTAATGACGATGAATATGCGTCTTTGACTATCTCTAGTGATTAATGGGATAAGTAGATGAGTTTAGAAGTAGAAATGAGAATTGTACTAAAGTCATGTGAATGAGTGAATACAGGTACTCGCGAACGAGTCACGAAGAAATAAGTATGATGTGCGGCATGGTATGTGCTAAATAGAGGCCATTGTAAGTAAGTATGGCCAGAAGCCTATGATTTGTGTATGGTTAGTTAATGCCATGAATGGTATTTTAAATAAGCTCTGAGTGAGTTTGACTAAGATGTTATAACTCAGGTCGAATAAGATTTCCATTGTAGAAGTTACCCAGAGGTAGAATTTGTATATCGATGAATTCAGAGCCTATACAGAAGGTTTTGGTGTAAGACTTAGTAATAGCATGTCTACTCATGCAAGACTAAGAAAAAGTTCAGTTATATGCATAAATGTTTTGGTGATTGAGTACATTTCACGATATGATTGAGTTTATGGTCAGAAGTAGTCGACCACTAAAAGCTGAATTTTTAAAGCGTACAAGTCAGGACTATTACAGTTGGTGACTATCCTAGTGATAAATTGTGATAAAATACAATAGATTTCAAAATTTAAGTGACTTGATTTCCAAGGAGGGGGTTGTCATCTGAACTTCAGTGAAGTATGTGATAAGGATCCGAATGATCATTTTGGCATGTGCCGAGTCCAGAGTTGTAAGATTACTAAGTATTTATGCCCTGGAGAAAGAGTAATCTAAGTTCCAAAGTTGTGCTTCGACCTTGCGTACTACAGCTTAAAGGTTGTTGGCGAGAGAAACTTGAGGATAAGTCGATTTGTGATTTTAAAGAGTTGGTGGAAACGTTTCAGGAATGTTAAAAGCAATTTCCCCTGGTAAGATTTTCGGGGACGAAAATCCCTAAGGGGGGAGAATTGTAACAGCCCGATTTAGGGGCTAGTCGAAACAGTGATCTCGGGATCACTAATCCAAGGTTAGAGAAAAATATTTTCATGTTATTTTATGTGTTATAACATGTTTATGAGAGTGCATGAAAATTTTGGTGCTTTAATTTTAGCGATTTCTTGCTTAATCGCGAAAAAGGACTAAATCGCATAAAGTGCGAAAGTTCCATTTTATTTGCTAGAGGTGCCAAATAGCTATAGAATATCAATTGGAGGTCCCAAATGTGCAACTTGGCCTTGTCTTAAGTGAGTTGGCCGGCCATGTGACATAGGGGACAAGAGCATTTAATTTTGGTCAAAATTGGTGGAAATTAGGTGGAAAAATGAATAAAATAAGATGAAATAAGCAAAAAGCTATCATCTTTTTATTTTCTTCTCTTCTTCCATCGAAAATACAAGCAAGAATGGGGGTTCTTGAAGCTGATAATTTCAGCAAGCTTTTCTTCACTCAAGTAAGTGATTTTGATGATTTTAATTGATAAATTTTGTACTTTTGGAGTCCCCAAGGCTTAAGCTAGCTAATGAGGGGACTAATTTGCAATATGGTTGAAAGTATAGGGACTTTCCATGAGAGATTTTATGTAGTTTTCTGAATTTTTATGGAAGAAAATGAATGTTAGAAAGATAAGAAACAACTTTTGTGAAAGGTGTTGTCATGAAAACACCTAATTTTGGACTAAGATGCAAATGTTGTAGTTTGTTCATTATGCAAGAAATAGTTGGAATTGTGGATAGTTGTAAGAGGATTAAATGTTCAGCTAGGCTTGTTTAATAAGAAAATGTGATGAAAAGTGATTTACGAGCCTAGGGGCAAAATTGTAATTTTGCCAAAGTATAGGGGCAAAATAATCATTTTTGCCTAAGTGTAGATTATGATGTATTATGATTCATAAGTGATTAAATGAGTAAATTATATTGTTCTAGATCGAAGAAAACGATATTCGAACCTAGAACGGGAGAAAAGAGAAATGTGGGCAAAAAGGTCCCTTTCTACCCTTTTCGGTGTCGAGGTAAGTTCATGTGTTAAATTTTACAACCTTGAGTGAAGTATTTTCAATATTTCGATGTTGTATAATTTGGTTATTTCCTCTATGTGTACGTTAAATATGTTTTCATATGATGTCAAGACATGAAAGTCTTGATTTAATCCATGAATAGTGGAAATGTAATTAGTGTGATACGATGGTAATTAAGGTCCCGTGTAAGACCATATTTAGAATATGGCCTCGGTATGGGATTTCGTATAAGACCATGTCGGGGACATGGCATCGATATGTTAATTCATGTATGACCCTATCGGAGGTATGATGTCTGTGTGACTTTATGTGTATGAGACTCAAAGGTGTTACTTAACAATTTGAGTGATTCAATAAGTATGTTGAAAATGAGAATGAATGTGGTTGTACCGTGAGAGGTACATGTATGTGTTAGAGCTGAATTGAGATGAATTCAGTATATGATGAACCCATAGTGGGTTATGTGTAAATGATGCACCTTGGTTGCATAAGTTATAAATATTAATGCATTGTGTGAATGCGAACGATTATCGTAGAAAGCTAGGTAAGGATGGTAGTGTGTGAGGATGTTCCCGGATGAACATTTGAAATAGAGATGCATATTAACGGTGGGCTATGTGCATTACCACCATAATTATAGATAATTGGTGGGCTAAGTGCGATACCACCGTAATTATAGATAATTGGTGGGCTAAGTGCGATACCACCGTAATTATAGATGATTGGTGGGCTAAGTGCGATACCACCGTAATTATAGATGATTAGTGAGCTAAGTGCGAAACCATCGAGTAATTGGTAGTATGAGTGGCTTATTGAAAATGTTTGATGTGTTATTTTATGTGATGAAGTGGTGGCAAGTGCAGAGATGTATGCAAATTAACATGAGCATTTGGCTTGTGACATGGTTAGAATATGGTAAGAGACAGAAAGAGTAAGCTTCAATGATGATTGAGTAGGTAACCATGAGTTTAAGAGTAAAACTCATTATAATACCTTACGTTTGAGTACAATCAATGAATATCAATAGTTGATTGTTTTATGCATATGAACTTACTAAGCATTATCGCTTACTCCTCTTCCTTTCTCATCTCTTATAGGTTAATTTATCTAGCTCGGGTTGGAGGCCGCCGAAGATGTTTCACACTATCGAGTAGACACGTGGTATGAGGTTTCTAGTCCTTATAAGTTATGGCATGTATAGGGATAGAATTTAAAGTTGATTAAGTCATAGTTGATATAGCCAAATGTGTTGGCCTAAGAGAGTTTAAGGTTCAATTGTGTATAGCCATAGATGATGGCTTAAGTCGGTTGTAATTATATTAGAAATAGTTCTCCCTCGTGTATGGGATGAAGGCGTTATTGTATAGTTTAAATGTGATAATTCAATATGTATAATTGGCAATATATGAACATTTAGTAATGGTGTATTCATGTGTGCAATGAAGAGTGGCAAAGGCTTGGTAAATAGCCTGCTAATTGTCCACATGGGTAGACACACAGGCGTGTGTCTAGACCGTGTAGGAGGCATGGCTAGCACATGGGCGTGTGCCCAGGCCGTGTGAAGTCTGCACCTTACACTTGGAATTCAAATCGCCACACGGCTGAAGCATACGGGCGTGTGTATAGGCCGTGTGGATATGGCAGAATGTCAAGGTTTGGCACACGGGCCAGGGCCACGAGCGTGCCCAGGCCGTGTGGATTAGTCAGTGTCGACCACGGGCGTCGAACACGGGCGTGTGAGATGATACACGGGCGTGTCATCTCCCCCACGGGCGTGTGACCCCTGTTTAGGTAAAATTTTCTTAAGTGCATAAAAGTTTCCAAATTATCTCCGAAACCTTTTGGAAGCATGCTTAGGGCCTCGTAGGCCTATTATAAGAATGATAGACCTATGAATGGAATAGTTCTAAATTGAAATGAGTTTGATAGCCCAAAATTGTATGATTGTGCGAGTTAAGTACGGTAACGCCTCGTGCCCGATTCCGGCATAGAATACGGGCAAGGGGTGTTACAAAACCATCACATGGGGTTCATCTTAGTAGTATCTTTAAATATATACAACATAAACAAATATATATATTGTCATTATAATACACAATTAATTCTTTATTATTAATAATTACTCAAGTTTTATAATTAGAATTAAAATTTTAATGATCACTTGATTTAATTATCGGTAATAGTTTTACGTAAACTAATTTAGAACAAAGAAATAACATATTAAGAGTATATTGTCTATAGATATCACAATATAACATGATAATTTTTTTGTAATTAAATAACTTTATGAGTTTTTTTTTTTTATCATAGGATATCCTTAGTGCAAAACTCTTATACAAAAAATTATGTATAAATTTTTTATATTAATTTATTAAAATATTGATCCCACATCAAGAGATTATATTCCTAGTCAGGGGCGAAGCCAGAAAATTTTTTTAGGGGGCGGATAAAATTTTAATTTTTTATATTCTATATCTTTATAATTTGTAAAGGATTAAATTAAATTATTATAATTTTAGGGGGCTAAAGTGCAATTTTATCTTTACTAATTTAATTTTTTTTTAAAAATTTAAGGGTCTAAATAATAATTTTACATTTTAGGGGGGCTGGAGCCCCTGCCAGCCCCCCTAGCTTCGCCCCTATTCCTAGTATATATTATATAAAAAGTTCCCATGAATCACCTATAAATAGGGAATAGCTTATTCAATTATAGCTAACTTAACCAACTCATTCAATTAAAGTCCATTTTGAAGTTTTTTTTTAAATAATTTTATTATAGATTTTGATTATATCTGTTCTTTTTGGCACAGTATTTAAAATTATTCATAGCTCATCCCCAACACATAAATAAGAGGATAATGTGTTTCAGCGCACTTGAACCCATATTCTCTTATATTTACTAATCGAGTTAAGATTCAATTAACAAATTTATTTCGAAGTTAAGAAGTAAATAAATGATTACAATGATTAAATTTTTATTATTGAATCTCATAAATGGATGGAATTAATTGAGTTAATATTAACATTTACAAATATTTATATTTTATAAATTATATTAAATTAAGCCCAATACCTCAAACCAGCCCTAATAAAATGAAATGGGTTTTATAACAATAAATAATAACCCAAACCCAATTGAAAACAAAAACTCTCGTACTCTCATCTTAGTATTTCACTGACTCTTTCAATTTTAGCTTCAGTATTCTACAAATTTCTTAACCTTTCAGCCGACAGCCGCCGCTCATCTTTCTGCCTTTCACTCTCAGACTCACCGACGGTTGCATAGGCCACTTCCATTCTCATCATTTATCCAACACAGTTTCACGATAAGTCCTTCTCTTCCAGCAAAAAGTGACGACATTGATACGAGTAGAAGGTTTTTTAATGAATGTTTATCTTATCCTACACTCCCATGAACCCTGTAGATTCTAATACCCGCTTATTCATATTCTGATGCCATTTTTATTTTGTTTTAATTTAGGTAGGTGAAATGAAATGATGATATTTACTCTTTTTTTTTTTCTCTGAAATTTTATATATATATATATATATATTAAAATTATATTGTCATATCCCAAAAAAAGTCATATCCCAAAAAAAAAATATATATATATAAATAATCGATTGACTTAACCGAATTCTTACTCTTAATTATAAATATTTTTAATTAATTTAAATTTATTATAAAATTTATCTATATTTAGGTGAGGAGATTCTATATTTATTACCTCACTATTATATTCTATAACTAATTTATACTCTATAAATAATTTTAAGAAGACTCATTTTCTTTAATTTTTGGTTACTTTTAAATGTTATTAAGCAACAAATGAGGATTCATTCATGAGATTACATTAAATAAATAATTAAATGTAAGAACTATAAAAAAATGTATATTTAGGTGAAGATATTCTATATTCATTACCTCTGATTATATCTGTTTTTTTTTTAAACAATGCTTAAAAAACTATTCATAACCCATTCTTAACTCATAAATAGGAGGATAATATGTTTCAGGGCACTCAAACCCTAATCCTCCTACATTAGTAACAATACCTATACCTTTCAAATTAAGACTCAATCGACAAAAAAATTACAAGTTAATTTTATTTAATCTGTTTGAAACAAAATGAAAGAGTAAAGTATGAGTTTAAAGAACTATATCCTTATAACATCTTTTAACAATATTTGAAGTATGTCAAAAACTGGAAAATGAAAGTTTTTATGAGATAATTACTCAAAATAATTCATTAGAAAATTTTAGTTTTTAAATTATTTTTTTTGAAACAATCTCATTATAAGTTTTGATAATAGTTGTTATTTTTAACACAATACTTAAAATTACCCATAGCCTTTCTCAAGTTTTAAATTCATCAAAATGCTGTGAAAAACCTATAAATAGGCCTGATTATTGTCTTCGGTGCAAGGGTTTTTCTTTGGAGTGTCTTTGTATAAGTTCATATGCTTTATTTTTGTAGTGTGACATTTATTTTAGGCCTTATTGGAAAAAGTTCTGTTAATTGTCAATGAAATTGTTTTGGGAGAATGATTTTAATAATTTGGTTTAATATTGGGATTATAATTATCTATTGTTATAAAGGTAGATTGAGTTTAAGCTCATAGGTGATCGATTCAATTATTGAATATACTCATTTTCTGACCAATATTCTCAGAATAAGATTATTGAATTCGAACTACATTAGCAAATATTGTATGCTAATTTCTTTTTATTTTGCTTATTTCTCTTTGCCTTAAAACTGTTCTGTCCCATACGTATGTTGCAATATCTTATTAGAACAATTACGAAACAAAAGGCTTTTTCAAATTTTACCAGTTTTAGATTAGATTACTAAATTACAACACAAATGATTTTTATAATGAAATTTAATTTATTTTGTACCTAAAAGCATAATAAAACCATTAAAATTTCAGCTAATATGTAAAAGATATTAAGATGTAACATCCTGAAAATGGGCCTATGCATTTTTGATTTAATTATACGAAATGGCATGTCTTATGTGTTATGAATGTATTGTGAACATTTTTGGAAACTTGGAAATGTAAGGAAATGTCTTGGAAATGTAAGGAAATGTCTTGTAAGGAAATGTCATGGAAATGTAAGGAAATGTAAGGAAATGTCTTGGAAATGTAAGGAAATGTCATGGAAATGTAAGGAAATGTCATGGAAATGTAAGGAAATGTCTTAGAAATGTTAAGTTTTAAAGTTTAAAAGAGAGAACTAAGGCAAGGTGGCCTTAAGAAAATTAATAGAGGAAATTTGACACAAGAACGGGTTTGGAAAAGTGGCAATGAGGTGCCACTTAAGGCCCAGGTAAGTGACTCCACAAGCTATGCAAATGGGCCTAGGTTCGAGCCACAAGGAAGACAAAAAGGAGCTTTTATTTTTCGGCATTAAGAGGGAGAAGTGGACGGCATTAAGGCACTTGAGGAAGAGTTTTATTCTCTTTAAAATTCGGCTAGATAAGGTGGATAATTGAAGGATTACTTTTATTAATTTTAAGCAAAGTGATAAGGATATGAGAGTGGTGGCCAAGTAAGGGACTCTAGCTTAGTAATTTCGGCAAAAGGAGGAAAATAAGGAAGAGTGGGGGCCAAGTAAGGAGTCTTGGCCTAGTAAATTCGGCAATAGGAGGAAAAGGGGTAGCCATTCTTCATTCTCTCTTTTCTTCTCTTTGAAATTCTCTAGCAAATTTCTCCTCTCTTCATTTGTTTTTGCCAAGTAGAAAATACACCTTGTGAAGCCGAAACTTCAATACCAAATTGCTCAACCCTTTTCTCTTCTTCTTTTACAAACACAATCAAAAGCTGAATATATCAATAGCCCTAGCCGATTTTTCATTAAGCCTCAAGAGCCGAAATTGTGATCCACATCAAGGCCATAGCCGAATATTGTTGGGACTTCAAGCAAGGATTGACGATTCCTAAAGTAAGGAGATCTTTCGGGATTTACTAAGTGTCGACTACAAGGAGAGAAGTTCTTTTCCGAAGGTACACCATAGGCGCGTGTTCCCTAGTTATTCGGTGAGTTTGGGATTTAAAATCCACAAGGTAAGTGTCTATAGCATTCGGCCAAGGCCTATTTTGGAACCCGGATCTATTTCTTACTTCATATAAAAGCCAAAAACTAACCCATTTTTAATTTAATGCTTGGCCGAATACAAGAAGGAATAAAAGCAAAGTTTTGGGATTTGTTGGTGACCAAATCGGCAACAAGGTAGGTTTTGAAAGTACTAATCCTATTAGGATTTGGTCTTATAGCCGAATAGGCTCTTTGCTAACATATTAAGGTTGGCCGAATGTAGGGATTTAAGATCTAAGGCATTAGATCAAGCTTTTCAGGATTTAAGTGAACCGCTAAGTGTACCAGGTGTGTACCCCACACTAATCTTAATAGATTTATGGCTTTAACTTGATATATGTGTTAATATGAAAGTGTAAGAATGTGGCTAAGGTACCATGTTATGGTACAAAGTACTCAGGTACGTTTCCTACTCCTACTAGGATTTTGAAATATGTTATATTTAACATGTGATAAGTGATAAGAATGTGAAATTTGGCATGATTAATGCATGATAAGTATGATTTGGGGCATATGGGTTATTGAAAAAGGGGAAGTGAATGTGGTGACCTAAGACCACGATATTTGAATGTGGTGACCTAAGACCACGATATCTGAATGTGGTGACCTAAGACCACGATATCTGAATGTGGTGACCTAAGACCACGATATCTGAATGTGGTGACCTAAGACCACGAATATTTATAAGGGCGATGAGCACGTCAACTGCAGCGACTACCTTCGATGGTGTGTAGCGGATGGAGGGTTGACTTAGTAGTCCCCACGGTGTGTAGGTTGGTACGGGTGATGTGTAGCGGATGGCATCTAGGTTTGGGTTCGGGTTGCATCATTATTTTTATATGTTATATGTATTGATACGTGATATGATTATGTAAGCCTGAATTGTTAAATTTTAGTGTTGGTTACACATTGAGTCTGTTTGACTCACCCCTTTGGGGAATATTTTTCAGGTGATGATCAGTGATGGACCGGGTTGGCAGAAGCTTAGGGGTGGCCATGCGAAATTCAGATTTTATTTTATTTCGGACATTCTCTTATTTCTAAGTACCTTGAATTTTATTTTGGTTTTAATTTGATGTAATAAGGCCATAGTGAACTCTTTTATTTCTGTTGTGTTTATTTTTCATGTTACGAACTTTGTGTTCATTAAAGACTAAGCAAATTTAATTTGAAATAAACTTTAAATATTTTGTCACCTAAAATAAACGAGTTTTCAATATAAAACAAACTTGCTTTCAACTCGAGCCCAACCCACAAACAAACTTTCTTCAAAACACATGGTTTTTTTTCTAAGTAACAAAACGAATTTTGAACCGGTTTTCTTCGAGGAACATACCAGATCCAGTCAAGGCTCGTGGGCCGGGTCTGGGGTGTTTCATAAGATGTATTTTGTCATCTTTAGATGGTTGAATTATAACACAAATATTTATTTTTACAATTTTTTTATTAGCAATTTTTTTTTCTATCAGAATTCTAATTTCATCTTTAACAAATCCAATGTATCTTTCTCTTTTTTTTTTATGACATTTCTTTCATTTTTTCCCTTATATTTTATATGATTTAACTTTTTTTTAGAATAATATAATCTAACTTTAATAACATATTAGTATGATTCTTACCTGACGCTTCACTTTGATTTGGTTATTTGTTTGTTTGAGTAAAAATTTGAAGCTTAAAAATACTTTAAGTTTCTACATACTTTATACATTTGGAATTTAGTTACTCTACTTTTTATTTTCAGGAATTTAGTCTCTTTACTTTTTGGATTTTAAAATTTAGGTCTAGTTGTTACCGTCATTAAAACTCTTGTATTAAATTCTTAGGTGTAACATTTTGAAATTAAAAAAAAAAAAATCACTTGGTAGTTATGTAAAATAATGTTGAAAATACTTATTAGGATTTTTTTTAAAACACCTATTCAAACTCGTCATGATAAAATAATCTTTTTGTTGGAATAGTATTCTCAAGGAAAATTGACATCAACATTTTGATTGAAATAGCGAGCAATATTAACTATTTAGACTTACTAATGACATTATAAAAGTATAGGGACCAATTTATACCAAAAATTAAATTGTATAGATTAAATCTCAAGTTTCATCATAACCCAAAGGCTAAATTGAAATTTGACCATTTCTTATAATGTAAAAAAAAAAATAACACAAACTTAAATGAAATGGGAAGTCACGTGACGATCTTTAAGACTTTTAGAGCATTCAAATTATATAAAACCACATAATATATTTTAATTGAAAAGTTAATGGTATTAACTATTTTGATTGATTAATAACATTATAAAAATATAAAGACCAAATTGTGTTAGAAAATAAAGTATAGAAATTAATGTAAGAATAGTAAAACTCATATATAAAACTTAATAAATTAGGATCTGCCATGTCAGATCATCAAGAAGAAAATTAGATGCGGAAGCATATTTGAATCCATCGATATCTTGAAATCTTTAAGTCTTATGGTTTTTATCTTCCAAATTAACACACAAGTACTTTAGAGAAATTAAATCTCTCTTTTCAGAAGAATAGATGTAAAAAAAGTTACTTATGTATAAATTGAGGACCATAACACGGATATATAACTTTTGTACATAACCTTAATTTCTAATTAGCTCATCATCAATTAGAAATTAGTTATTAGAGTATTTACACATATTTGGTCATACTTTATTTAATAACTAAAACCTAATTAGAGTTGTCTATAGGTTGGGCTGAGGCCTGATTCCAAAAAGATTTTCATGCCCAGACCAGTTTTCTGGCCGGGCCAGCTTACTTAAAAAACCCATTTTATTGTCCAAAAATTAATAAAATATTAAAAAATGATTTTTGATTGATATTTTATAATTAAATTTAAACTTAAATATTTTTTATTATTTAAATTTAAACTTAAATATTTTTTATTATTTAAATTAAGTCTGGGCCAGCTCGAGACACAAGAATCCTTGTCCTAGCTCGACCTAAGTTGGGTCGAGCTTATCGGGTCAACCGGACTACCCAATCTTTGGATAGGTCTAAGCCCAATAAAACCTAATACAATAAGAGCACTTTTAATTTGGGTTAACCTTTTTATGATAGTAAATAAATAACATGTTATTTTCTTATATATGTGTGTGTGTGTGTGTGTGTGATCCACCAATCTCCCACTTGGGCCAGATATATATGTTAATTATCTTATAATTACATGTCTTTATAGAACCTTATGAGCTCAAAACTTTACTATCATAACCAAAAGGCATCCTGAACAATCTCGTCCGTTAATTATGTTGACATAGAACCAAGATGACTTTCGCTACATATATCATAACTAAATATTCCATCCCTGATCTGTAACATCCCAAACTCGATCGAGACGTTATGGCTGAATCTGGAGAAATTACATTAGTTTGTTTAAAAACCCATAAGTTAAATCCTAGCTTTAGAAACCGAGAATTATGAAAATAATATTTTTAGCAAAACACTTGTTATTTCAGAAATTACGCACAGAGCTTATTTACTTTACATAATAGCTCTTAACTTGATCTCGTTTGAAAACTTCTGATTTCAGTGAGTGTTTGGAAAATATAAATATGGAAAACATTCGTTAGAAGCTATTTATTCGTTTACAGAAAAACACTTAAGAAATTACTTAATTTGCAGTGGAAAATTTTTTGAGTTTTAGTTTTGTAACAGCCCAGTTTAGACCCTAGTTGGAATAGTGGTTTCGGGATCACAAATCTGAGGTCAAAAAAATATTTTAATATTATTTTTGATGTTTATGGTATGTGATAAAGTATGTGTGAAAGTTCTGTGTGAAAATTTTATCGTATGTGTGTTGATTTGAGAAAAATGACTTAATCGCATAAAATGTAAAAGTTGTGTGCTAGAGGTTAAAGTGCTTAAATGCTATGTTTTGAGATATATGAGGTCCTTATTATTGAAATGGACCATTAGTTGTGTAAGTGGTCATAAATGACCATATAGTGGATGATTTTATAAGTATAATAATAAGGTTAAATTGGTAAAAAATGATAATTAAGTTAATATTAATAAAACCAAAACCAAAATTTATGGTTATCATCTTTGTTTTTTCCGAAAATACAAAGGAAAAAGAAAAGAAAAAGATTTTTAGGGATTTGGCAATAATCTTGGCTAATTGAGGTATGATTCTTGATCCGTTTTCGATAATTTTTACGTTTTTGTGATCGTTGCTTTGTGTTCTATCAAGCCCATGCCTCAATTTCTAAATTTGATAATGATTTTGGGATGCGCCATTGATGAATATGTGAGCTTTGTGTTGATAGTTGGTGAAATATTAAAGCTTGATGGTTGATAAACATATTTTGTATTCGGAATTTTTGATGAAATTGATTATTAAGGGCTAATTTGTAAAAATGAAACTTTGAAGGGTTAAAATGTGAAATAAATAAAAGATATGGGCTGCTAGGGACTAGTGTGAAATTCGGCCAAGCTTGGGTGTGAATAAATTATGTGTATTTTGTGTAATTGTGAAATAGGGACTAAAATGTCAAAATGTGGAATTATAGTGGCTAAAGTGTAAAATGCTTTAACTATGTGTTGTGGATTGTTTTGGATGAAAATGTGATTGAATGAGTTGAATTTGATATTATATAGATCAAGAAAGGAGAAATTCGGATTTAGATCGAGGTAAGAACAAAGTGCTTGACTGATCGACTAGTGTCGTTGTTTCTACGTCCGAGGTAAGTTCGTGTATAATACAAATTGTTTAAACAATGTTCACCTGTTATGAAATGAATGGGAATGTGATTGTTGAATTAGTAATGCTATATGTGAGTTCAAGGATATGTGGCACTAAATGTGCGTAAATATAATAGTTATTGCGATGAATTGCACTAAGTGTGCGAGATAAAGAAATGTATCGGCTATATTAGTTGGCACTGTGTGTGCGATATCGAGACATCTTCAGTTTAATGTGATGGCACTAAGTGTGCGATACTATTGAAGCATCGACTAATTAAATGAAACTGAGTGTGCGTGATCGTTGTTTTCGCGATGTCAAAGTCTTAAAATTTATAAAAAGAATGATCGAACCTGGAAACTAACTATGACAACGATTTGAGGCAAGTGCACCTATCGAACAGTATTATAGCTTAGGCAAGACCGGATTGTCGAACCCAAAGGAACCAAAAGTACTAATACTAAATTTCTTTTTATTATCTAGCCTAAAATAAGTGAAGTTGTTATTTAATCTAAATTTAACTAACTACTAAGCTAAAGACGCAAAGACAAAAAGAATGAATTGGGGAAATACTGTTGGAAAAACTCAGTTGATTAAGACGATACCCTTAGGAAGAATCCACCTAGACTTCACTTGTTATCTAACTCTGAACCAGACGATTTGTTCACTTGACTTGATCCGTAAGACTCCCTAATGTATATTAAAACCTCTCTCGAAGCGAATAACGTCTAACCCTAGGTTAATTAATTGAAATCTCTTTCTAATTAAAACCCCTAGAATTGCATTAACTCGATCTATGGACTCCCATATTAGGTTTCACCCTAATTCGGCAAAATCTCGTCACCCTATCTCTAGGCGCGCGATCAACTCCGCTTAATTATGCTAGATCTACTCTTAAGCAGGGATTTTTACTCCTCCACCTAAGCACATCAAACTTGAATCAATATCCCGAAAATATCAACACAAGAATTAAGAACACATAATTAAGAACAAATCAAGTATTTATCATATAGTTAAAGAAACGATAACAAGATTCATCTAAGTTTCATCCCCTTCGGTATCGAAGGGTTTAGTTCATAACAATAAAAGAAAACATCTCAGAAGAAAAGATAAAACAAAACATAAGAAATCCCTAAAACCCCCCTGAAGGAATTGAAGGAGAGATCTGCCGTCTTGAGTAGAATTTCAGCTTCTTGAGATGGATCAACTGGCTATCTTCGAGTGTTTCCCACAAATCTGACCTTTTCGGCTCGGCTTCTTGGCCTAGCTCACCGCCCCCTTCTAGGTTATACTTAGGGTGTTTATATAGGCTTTTGAAATAGGTTTCTTTGCCCCTAAGTATCCTTTTCCGAGTGAAATTGCTCTTCTCGCGACGAGGAGGACACGGCCATGGCACACGCCCGTGTGAATCGTCTTTCAGCCGTGTTCGGACTTTTAATGAGGTGACACGCGTGTAAATCGTGATCGGCCGTGTTCTAGTGCATCAGGAGACACGCCCGTGTTGGCTCAAGTCCGTGCCGTGTCGATTTTCACTTTGGCCCAATTTGGTCTGTTTTGAGCCCGTTTCTCGTTCTTTCCATCCTCCGGTGCTTTCCTGAGTATAAAACATGAAAAGAAAGGGTTAAGAGCACCTTTTTACATAAATCAAGGGATAAATCATCCAAAAGTATGCTAAATGTGGGATTAAAATATGTTACTTTTACGGTTTATCAGTGCGAGATCATCGAACGTTTAAAGAGGATCGAACGAATTATGGCATTGAGCATTGAGTGGTAAATGTGATTGATAAATACGTGATGGTACAGGTATGTACAGAACCTATGTGGTTGATGATATTGTGTATGAGATAAATGGATGATTATGTGAATGAATGATGAAAAAGAGATGGTTTGATAAATGCTTGTACTTGAATCTATAGATGTGGTATGAATGTGGGTATTAGCTATGGGTGAGATTCAGTATTAATGTGAATTGATGTAACACCCCTTACCCGAGACCTTTGCCGGGGTCGAGTATGTGGCATTACAAGACTCGACTACAAGTTCGGAACATAAAAATTTAAAGCTGTCAAACTGCATCATGCTTACTAAATTGATCATAACTCGAGTTACAAAACTCGAAATTTAGATCCGTAAATTTTCCTTGAAACTAGACTCTTATAAGAATTTACCATAATTTTTCCAGAATTTTTCATGTGGCCAATTAGTACAGTTTATTCATCAAAGTTTCCACTATTTCACTGTTGACGATTCTGACCTGTCATTACAAAAACTCATTTATCTCATAGCACAAATTTTCAATAATGTTCTTGTTTATTCCTATTAAAAATAGATTCATCAAGGATTTCAAACATATAAACCATGCTCCCTAATTATTTTGTACAATTTTTAAAAATTTTACCAAGACAGAACATGGATTCACGAACTCATTCAAATCAAGTCTCACTAAAATTTAAATATCTCATAACATAAAACTCCTTTGCCTACTCTGTTTCTTTCATATCAAAATAGACACAATAAGCTTTGGTTCTATACCTCATTCACCTTCTAATTCAACTTATCCTATTTTTGGTGATTTTTCAAAACTACATCACTGCTGTTACTAAAGACTGTTTCTTTACAAGATATGATTACTAGCTTATAACCGAATATACTCACATATAATTCGTACCATCCATGCATCTTAACCATTTACGCAATTTAGCTTATACCTAAATCATTCGCATAATATCATAATATCATCGATTTAAAAGAGCACCAACATTTATAACAAAAGTCCCAAAAAGCATACTTGACTAAAAATTTAGCCATATTCGCATGGCCATTACATACATGAACCAAAGTTTCCATCAAAATTAAATAAATTCTTTCCTATACATGCCTTCTTTGGAAAAACCAAAATGAAAGAGTACCAAAACAATTTGATAGTGTGGACGACTTTCCGAACGATCCCGACGAGCTTGTAGCTTGCACCTAATCTATAAAACAAAGGAGAACATTTCACACTAGTAAGCTTACTAGCTTAGTAAGTCCTAATCTCATGATAATAAAACATACAAATAATTGAAATTAAACTTCCAACTTATTGTATTCCACATAAGCACTTAAGTCAATTACTTATACAAGGCTGAATACTAGAAATTCAATAACCCAAGTAAAGTAGAAATCATTTCATTAAAATTCATATAAGCATATCGCATGAAAATCTCCTTTCTTAGCATTTATACTTTGAAAACCAATTGTTCCATAATAGCACATTCTAACTCGAATTCCATCATATTACACCCATCAATATTAACTTCAGCACATATAACACAATTCTCATAATATTAATTCGACTCAAGTGATATTAAGCATAACATACCTTACATGCTTACCTGAACCATATACTCAATAAATTAGCTTTAAGTTGTCTTGAACAAAGATTTGATTTCTCTTTTGTAAAATACATCACCGGCATCAAGCACGCTAGGCGAAAAGCCCGAAAAGTAACACCGCACGCACGAGGCCCGCTAGGCGAAAAGCCCGAAAAGTAACACCGGCACGAGGCACGCTAGGCGTAAAGCCCGATAAATAACACCGGCACAAGGCACGCTAGGCGTAAAGCCCGATAAATAACACCGGCACAAGGCACGCTAGGCGTAAAGCCCGATAAGTAACACGGCACAAGGCACGCTAGGCGTAAAAGCCCGAGTCACGTCAATACAGTTAAACATTACCAACACACTTCATAACTATTATAAACTCATCTAATTCAATTGGGCTCACTCACATTGGACCAACAAAACCATTTCATCATTATACAATCCAACAATTCCCATCACATACTCAACATAAATTATCAACCTAATATGTCAATATACATTCGGCCATGATGTAAATGGATACTAACATCCATCAATTTTTAATATTCAAGATAACTATAATTAATTCTTTGACACGATTTAACTAAAGGACTTACCTCGGTTGTCGATAGTCCGTGCGAATCGGCTATTCGAGAACTTCGTCTTTCCCGGTCTAATTCCGCTTTTTCTTTGCTCTTGATCTAAAACACATTAAAATTTAGCTCATTTAATCGAATTTCATCTCAATTTAGTCCCAAAACACACAAATGGGCAATTTATCATTTTGCCCCTAATGTTTCCCATTTTTTACAAATTGGTCCAATTTGCACAAAACACAAAATATGAAAAATTTTCCAACACTATAGCTTGGCCGAATCTTCCCCATAGCCCTATGTGTTCATGCATGTCATTTATTTCATGTTTTAGTCCTCAAAAATTTATTCTTTCAAATTTAATCCCTATCACTAAATTTTATCAAAATTTCTAATTCCAAACATGATGGTTTAAAACATACTCTTAATAATCTACCATCAAACATCACAAATCATGAATATACATCCATGGCCAAATCCTCAACATGTCTCAAACTCAAAAATTTCAACATGGGTTGTATAGCATTCAAAGCAACGAATTCAAAAATGTAAAAATTATCAAAAACTAAACAAAATACATACCCCAAATTGAGCTCTCCTAATGCCGAAACTCAAGCTTTAAAAATGGAGTTTCTTTCTTTCTCACATTCGGCCAAGAGGATGAACAAAAGTATGTTCTCTTTCTTTCCACTTTCTTTCATTATTTTATGACTTAAAATAAAAGAAATAATCATTTACTTATAACTTATATTAACATATTATAATAACATCAAATTTGTAATTAAAGTGGCCCATTGCCGTCCCTTTTTGTAGTATATGGGCTAATTGCCCTTTTAGTACATGCACTTAAAAAGCCACAATCAATTTAGTACCTTTCACTTTAGTATGCAATTTTTGCTCTTTTCTCGATTAAATCCTTTTTATCAAATTGAGCACTTAAATGACTAATTTTTTCTACGAAACTTTCACACTCACTAAATCACATATAATAAACACGAAATATAATATTAAAATATTACTCAGGCTTGGATTCGTGGTCCCGAAACCACCGTTCTGATTAGGGTCAATATTGGTCTGTTACAATTGAACCATGTGATAGTTAACTTTGTATATTGAATTTGAAATTGTTGAGTTAAATGTGTTATATTACGAACTTACTAAGCTTTAAAGCTTACTTTGTGAAGTCTTTCTTTGATTTACAGTGTTATTAAAGCTAGCTCGGATACGGGGATCGTCAACGACTCAATCACACTATCGAACATCTAATTTGGTACCTTTTTGGAAGTTGTATATTTGGTATATGGCATGTATAGGCTAGTGAGGTTGTGGAATGATTTTTTTTACATGTTTTGCTATGTGAAAATGGTGTATGTGATATGTATATATGGTCTTGTGTGAATGACCATTATGGTATGTTTTGGTGAGATAGAAAGGGCATGCTTCATACTTGATTTGGTAGTTGAGAATGGTGAATGAATTGTATGTTAATTGAAGTTGGAATTGAGCATGTAGGGATGACCCAAATTGGGTGGCAATTTGGCCTTGTAAATGGCCTATAATTGTCCACACGAGTGAGCACACGAGCGTGTGTCTCGCCTGTGTCCATCACTGTCCTTATTCGATGCAGGTCAGACTTGCACACAGGCCAGACACATGGGCGTGTGACAGGCCGTGGGATCCAAGTTAGTGCTGTAACACCCCTAACCCGTATCCGTCACCGGATTAGGGTTAAGAGGCATTATCGGACAAATGGAATCTTTTACTGACATATCATAACATAAATCATCAAATCACATCAAAGTGTCCCTCAAATAGGTCAACGAGACCTTAAACATGCTTCAGAGTAGGGCCGGGACTAACCCGAACACATACAGAAATTCTCGGAAATTTAAAAATTTTTCTAAGTTAAAGAGGTCACACGCCCGTGTGGGCAGGCCGTGTGCCTCCAATGGCCTCAGACACGCCCGTGTGTCTAAGCCGTATCAAAACAGGGCATACATATTGACTTGTCCACACGGCCGTGGACACGCCCGTTTGTCTTGCCCGTGGTCGAGCCTGACTTGTTCCAAAATGGAACCATGAGGGACACGGTCGAGCCACACGCCCGTGTGCTCAACCGTGTGGGAAAATATAGGCCATTTGCAAGGCCAAAATGCCACCCACACTAAGGGTTATCCCTAAAATTATCTTACAAGCATCATCTCATACACAATTGGCAACCAAAACACATCAAATTGTACATCATTTCTACTCAATTATGAGTCTAACAATCATACCAAATTAATAGCCATTTAACTCAACATGACCACAAGCATTTCAAGACAAAATCCATCACAAACTTACCATCAATAATGTGCTAGTTATTCATCAATAGACTACCATTCATATAACCATTTCATTTGCTATTTAGCTATATCAAAACTAGCATCATAGAACATAACTTGTCATTCATAACACAACCATATATCTAGCCATATCACATGGCCATATATTCACTTCCCAAACATAAGCCAAAGTGACTAGCCTATACATGCCATACTTAAAATATACATTTCCAAAAGATACCAAAATGAGTTTGAGTAGTGTGATGACGATCCTCGACGGTTCCCCGAGCCTTCAGTAGCTTTGACGATCTATAAAACAGAGCAAATACACACAAAGTAAGCTTTCAAAAGCTTAGTAAGCCATATACAAATAAACTTAGCATATATACATAAAACCATTTTGATACAAATCAATAATATTTCTCATTTGCAATCTCATAACATGTTCCTTGACTCATTTATTTAGCCATTACTTTCCACATTTCATAGCTCAAATATAACACATTTGCTCATAGCATCAACAAGCATATATCACATTTTATCTTTTCACATCTATACACATATTCATCTTGGTAAGTTCATATATACACTTACCTTCCATACACCTACATAGTGTACTTATCATACGTACCTGATTCGTTTATACATTTCACGTAGATTTTCATTTCTCGGACTTGCCCGTTGAACCGTTCGGAATCTAATAGGTTACTCGGAATACTCGGAATAGTCGTACAATGCCAACGTCCCAGACGTGGTCTTACATGTAATCAGATATCAATGCCACTGTCCCAGACAGGGTCTTACACGAATCAATACTATGCCAATGTCCCAGACATGGTCTTACACGTAAGTCTCAAATCGAAGCCAACGTCCCAGACGTGGTCTTACACGAAATCTCGAATCAATGCCAACATCCCAAACGTGGTCTTACATGATATCACATATCGAACACCTATGTCATGACATACGTAATCCTATCTATTCCTAGGTTCGTACGGGACTTATCTGACGTTGATACATAGTCGATACTTCCTCGGAATTCATATACTATCATTCTCATATACATTCATCATAATGAGATTTCATATGAACATACAGAAATAATATAAATACATTTATTTGTATATAGACTTACCTCAGATTCGGTTTAACGGAAACGGACTCGGCTACTCAATTACTTTCGATTTCCCGCGATCTAAGTCTGTTTTCTTCGGTTCTTGACCTATACATATTCAAATTTAATCCATTTATTCATAAACTCGTTCAATTCAATCCAAAAACACATATTTAGGGCAATTTACAAATTAGCCCTCATATTTTTACATTTTGACATTTTAGTCCCTATTTCATAAAATCACAAAATACACAAAATCTCAATACACCCATGCTTAGCCAAATGTTCATGTGTCTCATACAAGTCCATACATTTCATTTATTTCACAATTTAGTCCCTCAAAATATTATTTTCTCAATTTAATCCAAATTACTGAAAATCATCAAAACTCCAAAGACAAGCTATGTTAATCAAACACATATCTTTCATATTTAACCATCAAACATCACAAAACTCATGTGTTCATCAATGGCACATTTCAAAATATTCATCAATTCACAAAATTGAAACATGGGTTTTGAAGTATACAAAGCAACGATTACAAAAACGTAGAAATTATCAAAAACCGAGTCAAAATCATACCTTAACTAAGCTTGGACAATGGTCGAACCTAGCTTTGTTTTCTTCTTTTATTTCTCTTTTAATTTCGGCTAAATGAATGAACAATTCCCACTATCTATTTCTTTTGTTTTATTATAACTTATATTATAATATTTATCATTTATTAAACCATTACTAAATAAAATAAGCTTTATATCTTAACAATATGCCGTCCATTATCCTCTCTTTTAGCCAAATTACAACATAAATCCTCCTATTTAAGAAGACACAACAATTAGGCCACTCAATCAATTAGAAGGCTACCTTTACCTTTTATGCGATTTAGTCTTTTGCTCAAATTAGGCACACAAACATACAAATTAATTCACAGAATTTTAACACATGCTTAATCACGTATCATAGGCACGGAAAATAATATTAAAATATTTTTTTGACTCAGATTTGTGGTCCCGAAACCACTATTCCGACTAGGGTCTAAACCGAACTGTTACAATTCTCCCCCCTTAGGGATTTTCGTCCCCGAAAATCTTACCGTTAAACGGATTCTGATATTGCTGTCTTATTGAAATTTCAAGCTCCCATGTAGCCTCTTCTACTCCGTGTCGATGCCACCTCACTTTCACTAACAAAATTTTCTTGTTTCTCAACTCTTTCACTTCACGAGCTAAGATACGGATTGGTTCTTCCTCGTAAGTCATATCAGATCGGATTTCAATCTCAGACGGAGGAATCACATGTGATGGATCGGATCTGTATCGACGAAGCATTGACACGTAAAACACATTATGAATTCTTTCTAGTTCCGGTGGCAACAACAATCTGTATGCAACTGGCCCAATTCACTCAATAATTTTATACGGTCCGATGAACCTCGGACTCAATTTGCCTTTGCGTCCAAATCTGAGTAATTTCTTCCACGGAGACACTTTCAAAAACACTTTGTCACCGATCTCAAATTTAATATCTTTTCTTTTCAAGTCTGCATAGGACTTCTGACGATCAGACGCTGCTTTCAGACTATCACGGATTACTTTCACTTTCTGTTCAGTGTCTTTTATCAAATCAACCCTGTGTATCTTATTTTCACTGAGCTCAGTCCAATACAGAGGTGTCCGACATTTACGTCCGTACAAAGCTTCATAAGGTGCCATTTTGATGCTTGACTAAAAACTGTTATTGTACGCAAATTCAATTAATGGAAAATATTGTTCCCACGAACCATCAAACTCAAGAATGCAACATCTCAACATATCCTCTAATATCTGAATTATTCGCTCGGATTGACCATCTGTCTGCGGGTGAAAAGTCGTACTAAAATGCAATTTTGTACCTAAAGCTTATTGCAATTTCTTCCAGAACCACGAAGTAAATCTCGGGTCTCTATCAGACACGATAAACAATGGCACTCCGTGCAATCTCACAATATCAGAAATCTAAAGCTCAGTTAACTTATCAAGTGAATAATCAGATCTCACCGAAATGAAATGGGTGGATTTCGTCAATTGATCAACTACGACCCAAATTGCATCTTTCTTTTTCGGAGTCAATGGCAATCCAGAAACAAAGTCCATCGTCACTCTATCCCATTTCCACTTAGGAATCAGAATCGGTCGTAGCAAACCAGATGGAACCTGATGTTCAGCTTTAACTTGCTGACAGACTAAACATTTCGAAACAAAGTCAGAAATGTTCCGTTTCATACCAGACCACCAATAGTGTTGTTTCAAATCATGATACATCTTTGTGCTTCCCGGATGAACAGATAGACGACTATTATGAGCTTTATTTAAAATCAACTGAATCAACTCCGAATTCCTCGGTAAATAGATTCGATCTCGAAATCTCAAGCAATCATTATCATCTACTCGAAATTTAGAATCAGAGTTCGAATCACACTGAGCCCATTTCGCTAACATTTCATTATCAACTCTTTGAGCATCGCATATCTATTGTAAAAACATCAGTTTCACTTTCAATTTAGCTAAAATTAAACCATCATCAGATAAATTTAAATGAGCATTCAATGCACGTAATGCAAAAAGTGACTTCTGACTCAATGCATCAGCTACAACATTTGCCTTACCCGAATGGTAATCAATCACAAGCTCGTAGTCTTTCGACAGCTCTAGCCATCTTCTTTGTCGCAGATTCAAATCTTTCTGGGTCATTAGGTACTTCAAATTTTTATGATCTAAAAACACGTGGCATCTCTCACCGAAAAGATAATGACGCCAAATCTTTAATGCAAAAATAATTGCAGCTAGTTCAAGATCGTGTGTCGGATAGTTCTTTTCATGCGGCTTTAGTTGTCTCGAGGCATAAGCTATAACTTTGCCTTCTTGCATCAAAACGCAACCCAGTCCACTCAATAAAGCATCACTATAGATCACAAATTCTTTACCCGATTCTGACTGTACCAACAGTGGAGCTTCAATCTAAAGGGCTTTCAACTGATCAAAGCTTTTCTGACATTTATCAGATTATTCATACCTCACATCTTTCTGAAGCAATCTAGTCAACGGAGTAGCTATCATTGAAAAGCCTTTTACAAATCGACGATAGTAACCTGCTAATCCCAGAAAACTACGGGCTTCAGACACATTCTTCGGGGGTTTCCAATCCAGAGTAGTAGAAATCTTGCTCGGATCAACTCGTATTCTAGAAGCTGATATGATATGTCCCAGAAAACTAACTTCACTCAACCAGAATTCACATTTACTGAACTTTGCATACAATTTCTTTTCTCGCAGAGTTTGCAACACAATTTTCAAATGTTCAGCATGTTCAACTTTATCTCGAGAATAAATCAAAATTTCGTCAATGAATACAACAACAAATCGATCTAGATACAGTCTAAAAATTATGTTCATCAGATCCTTAAAAACAGCAGGAGCATTCGTTAGTCCAAAAGGCATAACTAACAACTCATAATGCCCGTACCTCGTTCTGAAAGCAGTTTTCGGAATGTCTGAGTCTTTTACTCTCAACTGGTAGTATCCCGATCTCATATCTATCTTTGAAAACACGGTGGCTCCTTTAAGCTGATCGAACAAATCATCAATTTTGGGCAGAGGATATTTGTTCTTTATAGTAACTTTGTTCAACTGACGATAATCAATGCACATTTTAATCGTGCCATCCTTCTTTTTCATAAACAGAACGGGAGCATCCCAAGGTGAGAAACTCGGTCTTGCAAACCCTCTGTCAGTCAACTCTTGTAACTGTGACTTTAACTCTTTCAATTTCGTTAGTGTCATTCTATACGGAGCTATCGAAATAGGTATCGTACCAGGTAACAAATCTATACCAAATTCAACTTCGCTTATCGGAGGCAATCCCGATAATTCTTCAGGGAATACATCAGAGAATTCACAGACAACAAGCACTGATTCAACTTTCTTTTCAGATACTTTGGAGTCAATTACATAGGCAAAATAAGTTTCAAAACCCTTTCTCATATAATTCTGAGCTTTTATCACTGATATCACAACCGGTAATCCATTCAAATCATTAGACTCGATTTGAACTATTTCATCATTCTGACATCTCAAATCAATAGTCTTGTTTTACAATTCACAACCACATCCTGCAATGTCAACCAGTCCATACCCAAAATTATATCAAATTCATCAAATGGTAATAGCATCAGATTAGCCAGAAAACAAACATCTCGAAACATCAACGGACAGTTCTTGCATACTTTATCAACCAGGACACTTTTACCTAAAGGGTTCGATACTCTAATAACAAATTCAGTAGACTCTACAGGCAAAGTCTTACTGGATACTAAGTTTATGCATATATACGAATGTGTAGAACCTGGGTCTATTAATGCAATCACAGAAGTATCATAAAGAGTAAATGTACCCGTTATAACATCCGGAGATGAAACTTCCTCACGAGCTCGGATGGCATATGCTCTGGCAGGCGCTCTAGCTTCAGATCTCGCAACAGTGTCTTTCGTAGTTCTCTGACTACCACTAGCATTTCTTGCATTTTGGGAAGGTCTACCTCTTACTGAAACATTATCAAATCTCGGATTCTGAACAATCTCTTGCTCAACAGACTCTAGGCAATCACGGATGAAATGATCTAACGATCCACATCTGAAACAAGCTCGATCATTCAATCTACAACTTCCCGGATGTTTTTTTACCACAATGCTTACATTTAGGTCGCTCAGATCGAACATTTCCAACACTAGCCATCGATGTTACTGGAGCTTTGGAGCTCAACTGTGATCTAGCTCGATCTCTACCCGAATGTCCCACATTAGCCTTTGAACGGTTATGCTCATCTCGGAATTTCTTCGAAGCAGACTGAAATGATTTACTTAGAAATCTCTTTCTCACATCTCTGGCTTCAGACTCAGCTTTTCTTTTGTCTTTCCCGAGTGCCTCAGCTTTGCATGCTCGATCAACAAGCACTACGAACTCTTTTATCTCCAAAATACCAACTAGCAAACGGATATCTTCATTTAGGCCATCTTCAAATCTTTTGCATATTATTGCTTCGGTCGATACACATTCCCGAGCATACTGACTTAGTCTCACGAACTCTCATTCGTATTCAGTGACAGACGTGCAGCCCTGTTTCAATTCTAGAAATTCCTTTCATTTCTGATCAATGAATCTCTGACTGATATATTTCTTTCGAAACTCAATCTGAAAGAAATCCCATGTAACATGTTCTTTAGGAACAACGAAAATCAAGGTCTTCCACCTTTGATAAGTTGCGTCTCGTAGTAAGGAAACAACACATTTTATGCACTCTTCATGACTCAACGACATCTCATCAAATACTCGGATAGTGTTCTCTAACCAAAACTCAGCTTTCTCAGCATCATCATCACTGGTGGCCCTGAACTCTTCAGCCCTATATTTACAAATTTTGTCAACCGGAGGCATATTCAACAAATTCAGATTCATGGCTGAAGGTATAGCAGAAGTCTGAGGAGGATTAAGCGAGGGCAGAGGTTGTGGAACAGCCGGATTATTCCATACAAACTGAGTGAACCACTCACTCATCATTTGGAAGAAAGCTTGTTTAGCTTCTCCCTCTTGACCGCTAGTAGTCGGTCTCGGATCAGATGGCGTTGTCCCTTGAGCGGAAGCAGGAGCATTGCTTTCTACATCGTCAACTACGGCTCTTTCGGGATCCATTACTATACGGAAAACACATTTTACACGTCAGTATTCATCACACTATCACAGTTCAGATATATGGCATGTATAGCTAGACTCTCACATGCTACGTTTGTAACATCCCGATTTAGGGCCTAGTCAGAATAGTGGTGCGAGACCACAAATCTGAAGTAGAAATTATGAATTTTAAGGATTTTGAGATGTTTGCATGTTTATGTGAAAGTTTCATGAAGTAATTATGTAACACCCCTTACCCGTAATCCCTGCCGGAACCGGGTCTGAGGTGTTACCGGATTAAAACTGCTTGATCGCCACTTAGGCTCAACGTGACTACTCTCCTTAAGTCACCACGACAACCTCATTGTTGAGTTACGAGGCCTTACTCAAATACACGAGGGCTCTCGAGACCATATCGAAAACTCTTACTATTTAAAAAATTTTCTCCATCTAGACAGGGACTACACACCCGTGCTAGATGATACACGCCCATGTGTAGTCACACACGCCCATGTCCACAACCCGTGCACAAAACTCAACCATTCTGCCAAAGTCCCACGGCTAGGTCACACGCCCGTGTTCACCACCCGTGGTGCACACTGACTACTTCACACGGCCTTAAAGTCTAGACATACGCCCGTATGGCTAGCCCGTGGCCAACACTGAATAACTCACACATCCTAGGCACACGCCCGTGGGACTAGTCCGTGGTCTAATCTGACTTAAAATACTAACATGCAGGGGACACACAGCCAAGTCACACGCTCATAGGCTGACCGTGTGTCACACATAGTCTAGACACATGCCCGTGTGTCTACCCACATGGACAAGAACAAAGCTATTTGTCATGCCCCTTCTCACCCCTCTAGCATACACAACATGTACTCATTCAACACATCCATAATCAACTCAATTTGAAACACAATCTTACATGGATAACTACATCTTTTCATATAATAAAATAGCCAACAACTATGGCATTATACAAAATAGATTATCCATCTAAAGGCCAACATAACTTAGCCATTTACAACCAAAAATCACTAACTTGTCTAGCCCCTATACATGCCATATACAAAACATTTAATCCAATGTACCAGAGTGTGCTGATAGTGCGGGCGATCTTCCAATTGATCCACGTATCTCGATTCAACTCTATTACTCTATAAGACAAGGGAAAAGAAAGGGAGTAAGCTTTGAGCTTAGTGAGTTTACACATAAACAATTAAGCATCATAATATAAGCTAAACAACAATTAGCATTATACTAACATAAGTAATTCACAACTATGCTTACTCTTTCTATCCCTTACCCCATTTCCAACACATCATGAGTCACATAATCATAACCATTGACATGCACCCCTGCATTCAATATCGCATTTACACAATATACAACACATAATTATTTCACAATAACACATCCACACATCTACACTACTCACTAATACATCCACACAGCTACTCTCTCGGTGGTTTCGCACTTAGCCTACCACAATCGATACAATAAGGTGGTATCGCACTTAGCCTACCAATAAGGTAATCATAGCGGTCTCGCACTTAGCCCACTAAAAAATGTACTTAGCAATAGCATCGCACATAGCCTAGCTCATTGTTGCTACGCATTGGGGTAGCATCGCACTTAGCTTACCATCAAGCATTATCACTACACATTCACATATCTACTTTGTAGTTCATTCATTCATTCGTTCACTATAACTAACTCATTCATTCCATATGAACCATATAGGTTCTCAACCATGCTATACTCTAGCTAGCATTTACAAAGTATACGCATAATGCATCGTTTATACGTAAACTTACCTCGGTACTCAAAAAGTATGGAGATGTGCAATTTAGTCCACGACCTTGCCCTTGCATCGGTTTCGATCCGGGCTTCATCTTTCTTGATCTATAATGAAAAATCAACACATTCAATACACACATTGACTAAATTGACCTTTATCTCATACTTTAGCAAAATCCCCATTTTACCCCTAATCTTTCTCATATTTACACTTTTGCCCCAAGGCCCGTAAAGTGATTTTTATTCAACTTTCTAGCCTTTCATGCTTAGCCGAATCACTTACTCAATTAAAGCTATCATCAATTCTCACTAATTCTCACATGTATGACCAAACTCAACACTTTCACAAACTAGTCCCTACATGCATTTTTCATGGAATTCACTTAGTAAAAGATGTTTCTACAACATGAAGCTTTCATATTATTCCATAATACATCAAAATACATGCATGTCATACATGGGTACATTTTTGAACATCCATTTTAGCTCATCATATAGCTAAAAATAGCTTACTCATGCTACTAGGACTTAAAAAATACGAAGAATATCAAAAACAAGCTAGAATACACTTACTAGCTAGCTTGAAAAGTTGAAGAGCCCTAACAATTGCTTCTTTCAAATTTTCGGCAGCCTTAGAGAAGAAGATGAATGAATTTTGTCATCTTTTCTCCTATTTTAATCATTTAATTGTCAAATGACCAAAATACCCTTTTTGACAAACTTCCTAATTTAACTCATCCAGGCCCAAATTTGTCCAAAAATTAGAAATTGCGAAAATTACTCATTAAGGACTTCTAATTGATATTCTAAAGCAATTTCACACAAATAGCTTTTAGAATCTCACATTTTGCAACATTTGCAATTTAGTCCTTTAGGACAGTCCAACCGTAATTTAATAAAATTGCTTCATGAAACTTTCACACTAGCCTGCAAACATGGCATAGACCTCAAAAACTCATACTTATGCCTTGTATTTATGGTCTCGCACCACTATTTTGACTAGGCCCTAAATCGGAATGTTACAAATTTTGCTAATTATGATTGAATTGTCTAATAGGACTAAATTGCAAAAGTTGCAAAATATGAGATTCTAGAAGCTTTAAGTATGAAATAGCTTTGGATTATTAATTAGAGGTCCTTAAATAGCAATTTTCCCAATTTCTAATTTTTGGACAAAAATGGGCATGAGTGGGTAAAATTTGAAAGTTTGATAAAAAGGGTATTTTCGTCAATTGTCAAATAAATGATTAAAAAGGGATGAAATAATCAAAATTTTATGATCATCTTCCTCCTTAGTGCCGAAAATTTGAATAACCCCATAGCTAGGGTTTGTTCATCTTTCAAGCTTGCTAGTAAGTGCATCCTAGTCCCGTTTTTGATATTCTTTGTATTTTTGAAGTCCTCGTAACATGAGTTAGCTATTTTTAGCTATATGTTGGGCTAGGATTCATGTTCAAAAATATACCCATGTATGAAATGCATGCATTTTGATGTTTTATGGAAGATTATGAGAGTTTGATGTAGAATAAACATCTTTTTCTAAGTGAATTCCATAAAAAATGCATGTAAGGACTAGTTTGTAAAAGTCTTGAAAATAGTCATACATGAGTGATTTAGTGAGAATTGAAGGTTGCTATAGTTAAGAGTATGAATCATCTAATCATGAAATACTAGAAAGTATAATGAAAATCAATTTACGAGCCTTGAAGCAAAAGTGTAAATATGAGGAAGTTTAGGGGTAAAATGGTAATTTTGCCAAAGTATGAGATATGAGTCAATTTAGTCAATGTGTGTATTAAATGAGTTGATTTATCATTATAGATCAAGAAAGATGAAGCCCGGATCGAAACCGAGGCAAGAGTAAAGTCGTGGACTAAATTGCACGTCTTCATACATTTTGAATACAGAGGTAAGTTTATGTGTAAACAATGCATTTATACATATTCATTGTTGATGCTAACTAGTGTATGGCATGATTGAGAACCTATACGATTCAAGTGGATTGAATGTGGTAGTTATTGAGTAATTGATGTATGAATTACAAAATAGATGTGTGAATATGTAGTGATAATACTTGACGGTGGGCTAAGTGCGATACCACCTTAATACTTAACTACGATGGGCTGTGTGCGATGCTTTCGTTAAGTATATTATTTAGTGTGCGATACTACCCTACCATTTGATTGTGGTGGGCTAAGTGCGAAACAACCGAGTGATTTAGCTGTGTGGTTGAGAAATTGTGGTGTTGAGTGCAGGTATGCAAATGAATGAATGTAAGCATTAAGCTTGTGATGTGGTGGAAATATGGTAAGGGATAGAATGAGTAAGCATAGTTGTGGATGTGAATTGTCTTGTTTAGTATAATGCTAATTGTTGTTTAGCTCATACCATGATGTAAATTGTTTATATGTAAATTTACTAAGCTTAAAGCTTACTCCCCTTTCTTTTCCCATGTCTTATAGAGCTTGTAACAACCCAAACCCGGCCCAAACATTACGACCGAATTTGATTTGCTACGGAGAAAAACTGTTTGAACACCATCTAGAACCAATTTAAGTTTCGTTGGAAAACCCCTTGTTTTTTGGTTATCTTGCCAAAACTATACTTAGTTTTAATTTGGAAGTTTAATTAGGTCCGGTTATTATACAAATTTCAAGTGTGCCCGATGGCACGATAAAACATTTTCGTGTTAATTTAAGAAAACATGTGATTTTAATTCAGTTTTAATAATATAGTTTAAAGTAAATATCCAACATATAAGAAATAACACAAATAAAGTTTATGGAGGCCTTATTACAACCAAAATAAAAACAACCCAATAAAATAAAATAACTAAGTTTAAGTTCGGTTTATGCAAGTCCTTTGCATGGCCACCTCGAGTCCAACCGGCTCCTCAACCGCCATCTACGAGTCACCTGAAAAATGTTAAAGGAGAAGGTGAGTCACCAAGACTCAGTATGTAACCCTTCCCCCGTTTAAAAAAACAACATTTCATACACAACATATAACAGATAATATGCAGAGTGTCGTGTACCCAACCTAGCCAACCAAACGCCTTTGTCTACCCCATGTGGTACCAAACCACTGGTGACATATAGTCACAATGTGTTACCAAAACACTGGTGGTGCCAAACCATTGGTGACATATAGTCACAATGTGCTACCAAAGCACTGGTGTCCGTAGACACAAATCGGGTGATGGGGCCAACCCATCGTGTGATACCAAATCATCGCGAGGACGATCCCATATCTCAAGTGGGGCCAACCCACGGTGGTGTTAACCACAGGGACGAGTCGCTATGAGGTACCAAACCTCTGGAGGTACCAAACCTCTGGTGACATATAGTCACAGTGTGTTACCAAAACACTGGTGCTCGTCAGCACGAATCATCACTGCCCCCTCCTCTCATATAACCCCTAATAGGTAAACAGTTAACAACAGATCTCATGCATTTATCACATGTATCAATAAGCCATGCTTCCCAAAAGTATTAAAGTAATCTCATATTAACAGAGACTTACCGGGATCCTCACTTGTACCGTTAAGGTACCAATCCGCATCTACATCAAGCAGATTTTCATACAAAATATATATATATAACGCAACATTAACTGCTATAAGTGTGTATGTACACACCTGATATCGATGATAGTCTTAATCCCGAAGAAAACCAATCGGCCACACTCTAAGTCCTTGCCCCTATATTCGGCCAACTTATCAAGATTAGTGAAATGGCCATTCGGCCAAACCCAATGATTCTATAGGGTTATTGCTTGAACCCGAATCCTTACCTACTCGCTTTGAATACTAGCCTCAGCACCCAAATCACGAATCTGGTTCACAAACTATAATCGGTCAATGGACAATGTCAGTAGCCTTCGGCTTTAATCGAATACAAACTAAATGAAATCTTCTTACCACTACTTACCCAAGCCGATTATTAGAGAATAGGAGTTGGGATTGAGTACTTCAAAATCCCAAGATACCTAATGGAATCGATCGCAAAGAAGAGAAATAGTTAGCCATTACCAACACCAAATCTCGGCTCTTCTTTTCACTCTAGTCGACAACAATATAAGATTAAGAGAGGAAAGTTTGGCCCTTCTTCTTACCTTCACCAAATCGACTACCAAAAAGAAACCCGAAGAGCTCTATACTACTTATGATATTCGGCCAAGAAGCTTCAGTATAGCAAGGATTTTCGGCACAAGAAAAAGTTGGTAGATTCGGCTATGATGAAAGAAAAATAGTGGAGAGAAAGAAAGGTAGCAAGAGTTTCGGCTAAAGGAGTTGGGAAAAGAAAAGAAAGGTTTTAGGGGATGTGCTTTCGGTTTTGGAGAGGATGGAGAAGAGAAAATAGAAAATGGGAGACTTTTGGGAGAATTCGGCTAATAGGAAAAAGAAACAAAAGAAACTTGGGCACTCCCTAGTACCCCTTGCCGTCCACTCTCCTTGCTCAAGGAGTTCAAATTCGGCACAACACCTAAAAATCCTCTTGGCCACCTATTTGATTTAATTCAAAATAGCTTGAATTAATCAAATAATAATCTCCTAATAATCCATCCATTATCCCTTTTATTATTACTATAATTAAACAAATAAAACTCTCCCATTATCCTTTAATAATAACACTTAATAAAAAGAGTTTGAAGGAGAAAAACTCTCCCTCTTGTGCCGTCCAAATAAGAGCAAAAGAAAGGGGATTTTGTGACTCAACCAAGGCTCTCCCTTGCTCCTTGGTGGCGTCACATGCTAGCTCCTAAGTGGGCTTGCTTTGCCACTTATTCTAAGCTCATTCTATGTCCAATTTATCCCCATTTATTCTTATAACACCCACTTGCTAAGGCTCCCTTCCTTTAAAATTAAAAACTGAAATTTTTCTTTCAAACCGAGCACATTCAAAGCCTTAAATTAAGCTCTATTATTCCATTAATACTATCACAGCTGTTCATAACAAGAAAAATAATTAAATTCTAAATAACCCCATTTTTGGGATGTTACAGTTCTACCCCCCTTAAAATGAATTTCGTCCTCGAAATTCCTTGATCAAAAGAGATGGGGGTATTGCTGCCGCATCACCTCCTCGGGCTCCCACGTAGCTTCTTCCACTCCGTGGTTCCGCCATAACACTTTCACTAAAGGCACTGCCTTCCTACGTAGAACCTTCACATCTCGGTCTACGATCTGAACTGGTTCTTCTTCGAAAGATAAATCCGAGTTCACCTCAATCTCGCCATCGGCACAACGCGATGCGAAGGATCTCGCCGATACCGTCTCAAAGATTGATACATGAAATACGTCATGAATCGATTCGATTCTGCGGCGGCTCTCTAGCTGATAAGCTACCGGTCCTACTCGCTTTACAACTGTATATGGCCCGATGAACCTTGGGCTTAGCTTCCCTTTCCGTCCAAATCTCAACACCTTTTTCCAAGGCGACACTTTCAGAAAGACTTTATCTCCCACAAAGATACTCCACTTCCTTGCGTTTGAGATCGGCATAAGACTTACGCCTATCCGATGCTTCCTTGAGACGCGAGACCGAATCACCTTGACTTTGTCTTCCGTCTCGGTTACCATTCACCGGACCGTAACTTGTCGTTCTCCCAACTCCGTCTAACATGTAGGAGTACGGCACTTTCGTCCATATAGGGCCTCATATGGAGCCATTTGAATACTCGCTTGATAACTATTGTTATAAGCGAATTCCGCTAATGGTAGGTACTCCTCCCAACTACCACTAAAATCCAAGACCATGACCTCTCAACATGTCTTCTAAAATCAGTATCACCCTTTCCGATTGTCCCAGTCGATTGTGGATGGAAAGCCGTCTTGAAATCTAACCGTGTACCCAAAGCTTGATGCAACGCTTTCCAAAACCTTGACGTGAATCGGGATCCCTATCCGAGATAATCGATCATGGCACACCATGCAACCTTACTATTTCACCCACATACGGCTTTGCTAGCTTGCGCAGATGAGTAATCCATTCTCACCAGGCATGAAGTGAGCTGATTTAGTCAAAGCGATCCACAATTACCCAAAGCGCATCCTTCTTGGTGGGCGTAAGGGTAGCCCACTAACAAAATCCATGGTGATCCTCCCATTTCCATTGAGGATCTTTATCGGTTGAAGTAGTCCCGATGGTAAGCGATGTTCACCTTAAACTCTGGCATGTCGGACACTTTCCTACGAACTCCGTTATCTTACGCTTCAACCTGTGCCACGTAAGCGTTTCATCCGCAAGTCTCCATACATCTTGCTTCCCCGGGATGCATAGCGTATGGGCCGCTATGTGCATCTTGGAGAATTTTTCGCCTTAATTCTGTATCCTTGGCATACAAGCTCGTCCTTGAAAACAAAGCACTCCATCACCGGGACATGATGCACTTTCCAAACCACCATCCCGAACTTGTACCCTCTTAGCGCTCAAGTCTTCATCCACTAATCGCTTTTCCTTAATCTCTTCGATCCATGCCGGCTTTACTCAAGTTACGCCAAAAGACTCCCATCATCATATAGACTCAACCGAGCGAACATTGCTCTTAAGTCCGTCACCACCTTAGGCTCAATGCGTCGGCTACCACATTAGCCTTACCGGATGGTACTCGATTGAACAATCGTAGTCCTTTAGTAGTTCAATCCACCGACGCTGTCTCGATTCGAGATCCTTACGAGTCGGAAGATACCTCAAGCTTTTGTGATCCGTGTAGACTATCGACTTCTCCCCATCTGTGTAATGTCTCCATATCTTGAGCGAAGACGACCGCCGCTAACTCCAAGTCGTGCGTTGGGTAGTTAACCTCATGCGGTCTTAAGCGGACGGGATGCATAGGCTACTACCTTCCCATCTCGCATCAACACACATCCCAAACCGGTGTGAGATGCATCACAATAGACTGTGAATAACTTTCCGCTTCAGTGTACCAAAAGCTGGAGCTTCCAGTCAAAATTTTCCTTAACTTCTCAAAGCTTTCTTCTTTGCTTCTCCGTCCATACAAATGGAACACCTTTCCTTAGTAACTTGGTTAACTTGTGTAGCGCTATTAGAGAGAACCCTTCCACGAATCTTCGATAGTACTGCTAAACCCGAAAAACTTCGTATTTCACCCACCGACCTAGGTGGTTTCCACTCCAATCCGCTTCAATCTTGCGAGGGTCTACCTAATTCCTTGGTGACACTACATGACCTAAGAAAGCCACTTCCTAAGCCAAAATTCACACTTACTGAATTTGGCATATAATCGCTTCCCCCTCAATACTTGCGGAACTATCAGTAAATGCTTGTCATGCTCCTCTTACGTCTTTGAGTAAACCAATATGTCGTCTATGAACACCACGACGAAATGGTCCAAAGCATTGTTGGAATACTCTATTCATCAAGTCCATAAATGCCGCCGCGCATTAGTCAACCGAATGGCATTACCAAGAACTCGAAATGCCCATACCGAGTTCGGAATGCCGTCTTGTGAACGTCGACCTCCTTCACCTTAAGTTGATGGTAACGACCTAAGGTCAATCTTTGAGAATACCGACGCACCTTTCGCTTGATCAAACAAGTCATCGATCCGAGGCAAAGCGGATACTTGTTCTTGATCGTTAACTTGTTCAAGCGGCGGCGGTAGTCGATACACATCCGCATAGAACCGTCCTTCTTCTTGACAAACAACACAGTGCTCCCCACGGGGATATATACTTGGTCGTATAAACCCTCTATCCAAGAGCTCCCGAATTTGAGCCTTTAGCTCCACCAATTCCTTTGGTGCCATTCGGTATGGTGCTATGGACACGGTGCCGTTCGGTAGCAAGTCTATACCGAATTCGACTTCCGATCCGGAGGCGGACCGGAAGTTCTTACGGGAACACATCAAACAAATTCCCCAACCGTTCGGACCTTTCCAACTACTAACCCCTTAGCTTCCAAAGCATGATTTGAACCAAATACGCCTCACAACCCTTCTTGACCATCTTTTCACCTTCAAGGCGATCACTACATTGGATAGATAATTCCTTCTATCTCCTATCATAACCACTTCATCACCTTCACTGTCTTAGGACCATGCGCTTAGCGCGCAATCCAAATTCGCTTGGTGCTGAACCAACCAATCCATACCAAGGATCAAATCGAACTCCCAAAGCGGTAGTTCCATTAGATCACTACAAATACTACCCCTTGAAGTTCTAGGGTGCGCCTCTATAGAGTTTATCTACGACCACGGAGTGACCTAAAGGGCTAACTACGGTCATCTCCTAGAAGCGCTTTTGAGTCTAGGTCCATAATTCCTACCACACACTACTAGCAATGTACGAGTGCGTCGAGCCCACATCAATCAATGCAACATAAGGAAAACCGAAAATTAGAAAGCGCACGGTTATGACATCCGGTGCGTCACCTTCTTCGCGACACCTCATTTGCGTAAACTAAGCCAGGTGCCTAGCCTCTGTGTTGCTGAACCTGCGCCTTGAGTTCCACGACCTCGGTTAGGACCGTTGTTTCCTCTGCCATTACCACGACCCTCTGCGTGGTCCTACATTTCTATCACGAGCGCGGTTACGCCCCTCGTCGCTTCTTAGCTAGTTTCGGGGACAATCTCGACACGATGCTCCAAAGACCCACACTCAAAACATCCTTTGTCACCGGTCCAACAACCTCCCAATGGGTCTTTCCACAGCGATTGCACCGAGTCGGCCTCGATTAGTAGTCGTGGGCCTTGTTTGCCGATTGGGCCCACTTGGCCTAGCCTTTTCTCGAGCACTTCCGCTTGATCCGGTGACCCAAATCCTCTCTTCGATTGTTCTTACTATAGCTCGCCTCACAGCCTCCTTGATCCCTTCGGCTACCTTAGCCTTCTCCACTAGGGATGAGAACTCACGAACTTTCATGGGGCAATCAAGAACCTTAAATCATCTCGAGTCCGTCCTCAAAGCGGACACGGCGCTCATGTTCGATGACACGATGCCTCTCGCATACCTACTCGGCCTTAGAAATTCGCCTCATATTCCGACACGGACTTAGTTCCTTGCACTAATCCCGAAAAGCCTTTCTGCGCATCGGTGTAGTGATACCCACATACTTTTTTACGATAGGTGGTTCGAAATACTCCCAAGTCAAATCATCTCTGCTGTAGCCCGTCTCGAACCGTAAGCCACCACCGATCACGCTTCATCCTTTAGGCGACATCGCCCTTTCGACTTTTCTTCCTCGATCAAAGTCAAGGTCATCCATGATTCTTTCGATTGACTCTAGCCGATATTCCATGCTGACTGGGTGCCACTCGACACACCTCGGAATACCTCCGCTCCGTTAGATCGAGTCGCCGGGACGATTTCGAGCTCCTACATTTCCACCCGGCCCCGACCACCATCTCCAAAACTCGCAACACACGGCTTGCGATACCGCCTCGCCACCGGTGCGTCCGATCCTCCTCACTCTAAAAAGTAGGAGGTGGTGGTGGCGGTGGTACCTCATTTTCCGAACCTTGTCGACTGACGGGTTCGCACATCATCATCCTACCCCTACCACGTCCCACACGGCGCCCACGTCCTCTAGAACTCATTCTATCTACCGCACCTTAATCGATTAAGAAAATTTTTATACGTTAGCATTTGTTTCACTTTATTACTCGCGAAGAAATTTTATGGATAAGATTTAATCAGAGATTCTTTCGAGCAAACAATGTTTCAGTCTTCTATCCTAGTTCACACAAAGGAGTTCATGCATCCATTCCTTAATACTTTCCATACCTATTCGCTCTTCGGACATTTCTGCCCATTTCTAACCCAGGGGTATTTTCGTCATTTTTCCTACAGGGGTATTTTCGTAATTTTCTAGAACCAAAATATTTTGCTGATGATTTCCAAAGCTGAGTTGTTGAATATTTGTAAAATAGTTGAAATTCTTGGCAAAACCATTGAATTAATATTTTATGGGTCAGGGGCAATCTGGTAATTTTACTCCTAATGGTATTTCTGTAATTTTCCACAAGTCAAGTTTTCCGAGAAAAACGTTGTAAAAGTAATGTTCTAGGGTTTAAGAAAGTTATTGGACAAGTTTTGAAAACATTAGGGCTTGTTGTTTCATTCTATTTTGAAAAAAACAAGGCTAATTCCCTTTTCGGGTTTTAATCATTGTGTTTAGCCTATGACCGAGCCCTCCTGGTCAAGGTGAACCAAAGCTACGCACTGTGCAGGATTCGGAGGTGAAGAGGAGGTGGGTCACGCGGACCGCTTAAATACCAAGCTCTTCTTGAACCTTTCTAGACATGCGCACGAGAGGTTACCACACCGCGTGAGCCTTCCGAGTTAGGGTGAACGAAGCTACGCACTGCGGGTAGGATACTGCGAAGAGGAGGTGAGTCACGAGGACCGCTTAAATACCGGGCTCTTAGGATCCAATCCTAGACATGCGTACAGGGGTTACCACACCCTAGCTCATTGACTAAGTCATAGGTTGGTTTAGTTCCTTAAGTCTTATGTTCCGTTTGCGTTTGAGTAATCTAGCCTTAGGGTCCAAGTCCTATAAGTCTATCTACGTTCCATGCTTCCTACCCTTCTACAGAATATAATTCACAAAGAGGTTTAGATATACTTACCTGGGCGGATCGGTGCCGGAGACTCGGGCCATGCTGTTCAAAAACCAAAAATCATTCCATAAGGCCTACCAAAACATTTTTGGGCCTTGGGCCCCCACAGCCGAGTTTTGAACTGGGCTCTGATACCAATTTTGTAACAACCCAAACCCGGCCCAAACATTACGACCGAATTTGATTTGCTACGGAGAAAAACTGTTTGAACACCATCTAGAACCAATTTAAGTTTCGTTGGAAAACCCCTTGTTTTTTGGTTATCTTGCCAAAACTATACTTAGTTTTAATTTGGAAGTTTAATTAGGTCCGGTTATTATACAAATTTCAAGTGTGCCCGATGGCACGATAAAACATTTTCGTGTTAATTTAAGAAAACATGTGATTTTAATTCAGTTTTAATAATATAGTTTAAAGTAAATATCCAACATATAAGAAATAACACAAATAAAGTTTATGGAGGCCTTATTACAACCAAAATAAAAACAACCCAATAAAATAAAATAACTAAGTTTAAGTTCGGTTTATGCAAGTCCTTTGCATGGCCACCTCGAGTCCAACAGGCTCCTCAACCGCCATCTACGAGTCACTGAAAAATGTTAAAGGAGAAGGTGAGTCACCAAGACTCGATATGTAACCCTTCCCCGTTTAAAAAAACAACATTTCATACACAACATATAACAGATAATATGCAGAGTGTCGTGTACCCAACCTAGCCAACCAAACGCCTTTGTCTACCCCATGTGGTACCAAACCACTTTGGTGACATATAGTCACAATGTGTTACCAAAACACTGGTGGTGCCAAACCACTGGTGACATATAGTCACAATGTGCTACCAAAGCACTGGTGTCCGTAGACACAAATCGGGTGATGGGGCCAACCCATCGTGTGATACCAAATCACCGGCGAGGCGATCCCATATCTCAAGTGGGGCCAACCCACGGTGGTGTTAACCACGTGGACGAGTCGCTATGAGGTACCAAACCTCTGGAGGTACCAAACCTCACGGTGACATATAGTCACGATGTGTTACCAAAACACGGTGCTCGTCGCCACGAATCATCACCGCCCCTCCTCTCATATAACCCCTAATAGGTAAGCTTGATTAACAATGTGATCTCATGCATTTATCACATGTATCAATAAGCCATGCTTCCCAAAAGCATTAAAGTAATCTCATATTAACAGAGACTTACCGGGATCCTCACTTGTACCGTTAAGGTACCAATCCGCATCTACATCAAGCAGATTTACATACAAAATATATATATATAACGCAACATTAACTGCTATAAGTGTGTATGTACACACCTGATATCGATGATAGTCTTAATCCCGAAGAAAACCAATCGGCCACACTCTAAGTCCTTGCCCCTATATTCGGCCAACTTATCAAGATTAGTGAAATGGCCATTCGGTCAAACCCAATGATTCTATAGGGTTATTGCTTGAACCCGAATCCTTACCTACTCGCTTTGAATACTAGCCTCAGCACCCAAATCACGAATCTGGTTCACAAACTATAATCGGTCAATGGACAATGTCAGTAGCCTTCGGCTTTAATCGAATACAAACTAAATGAAATCTTCTTACCACTACTTACCCAAGCCGATTATTAGAGAATAGGAGTTGGGATTGAGTACTTCAAAATCCCAAGATACCTAATGGAATCGATCGCAAAGAAGAGAAATAGTTAGCCATTACCAACACCAAATCTCGGCTCTTCTTTTCACTCTAGTCGACAACAATATAAGATTAAGAGAGGAAAGTTTCGGCCCTTCTTACCTTCACCAAATCGACTACCAAAAAGAAACCCCGAAGAGCTCTATACTACTTATGATATTCGGCCAAGAAGCTTCAGTATAGCAAGGATTTTCGGCACAAGAAAAAGTTGGTAGATTCGGCTATGATGAAAGAAAAATAGTGGAGAGAAAGAAAGGTAGCAAGAGTTTCGGCTAAAGGAGTTGGGAAAAGAAAAGAAAGGTTTTAGGGGATGTGCTTTCGGTTTTGGAGAGGATGGAGAAGAGAAAATAGAAAATGGGAGACTTTTGGGAGAATTCGGCTAATAGGAAAAAGAAACAAAAGAAACTTGGGCACTCCCTAGTACCCCTTGCCGTCCACTCTCCTTGCTCAAGGAGTTCAAATTGCACAACACCTAAAAATCCTCTCTTAGCCACCTATTTGATTTAATTCAAAATAGCTTGAATTAATCAAATAATAATCTCCTAATAATCCATCCATTATCCCTTTTATTATTACTATAGTTAAACAAATAAAACTCTCCCATTATCCTTTAATAATAACACTTAATAAAAGAGTTTGAAGGGAGAAAAACTCTCCCTCTTGTGCCGTCCAAATAAGAGCAAAAAGAAAGGGGATTTTGTGACTCGAACCAAGGCTCTCCCTTGCTCCTTGGTGGCGTCACATGCTAGCTCCTAAGTGGGCTTGCTTTGCCACTTATTCTAAGCTCATTCTATGTCCAATTTATCCCCATTTATTCTTATAACACCCACTTGCTAAGGCTCCCTTCCTTTAAAATTAAAAACTGAAATTTTTCTTTCAAACCGAGCACATTCAAAGCCTTAAATTAAGCTCTATTATTCCATTAATACTATCACAACTGTTCATAACAAGAAAAATAATTAAATTCTAAATAACCCCATTTTTGGGATGTTACAGAGCTAAAGAGTCAGGACGAGATACGTGGATAATTTGGAAGATTGCCCACACTATCAGCTTACTTGGTATATTTAGATTTAGTGCTTTTGTATATGGCATGTATAGAGGCTAAACAAGTTAGTTTATGTTGTTGTATTGGCCAAGGGTGTGTTGGCCCTTTTGATGGATAATCTATTTTGTATAATGCCATGGTTAATAGTTTATCTTGTTATAAGAAAAGATGTAGTTATCCATGAGAGTTTATATTGCAAAACATAAATTGTTTGATGATATGTTGAATAGATACATGTTGTGTGAACTAGAGGGATGAAACGAGCTTGGCAAATAGCCTTGTTCTTGTCCACTCGGGTAGACACACGGGCGTGTGTCTAGGCCGTGTGTGACACACGGGCTAGCCACATGGGTGTGTGACTTGGCCGTGTGTCCCCTGCATGTTAAGGTGGTAAGTCGGTGTCGACCACGGGCTAGCCACATGGGCGTGCCTAGGTCGTTTAAGATGGTCAGTGTTCACCACGAGTGGAGAACACGGGCGTGTTCTTAGGCCGTGTAATACAAGCAGAATACCCAAGTTTTTATACACGGGGTAGGGACATGTGACCACATGACCTGCTCCCACGGGCGTGTCCCATTTCACATGGGCGTGTGGCCCTTGTCAAAGTGAAAGAAATTTTAAGATCGTAAAGGCTTCCGGTAGGATTCTGGAACCCCTCATATGTATGTTTAAGGCCTCGTGGGCCTTTAATGAGGTCGTTTTGGTGACTATAGAGAGTTGTCAAGTTGAGACTAAAGTGGATTAAGTCCGGTAATGCCTCGAGCCCGGTTCCAGCGTAGAATACGGGTAAGGGGTGTTACAACGTTTGTCCGAGAATCAGCTAAATCGTAGCTCTGATACTAATCAAATGTAACACCCCTAACCCGTATTCGTCGCCGGATTAGGGTTAAGAGGCATTACCGGACAAACAGAATCTTTTACTGACATATCATAACATAAATCATCAAATCACATCAAAGTGTCCCTCAAATAGGTCAACGAGACCTTAAACATGCTTCAGAGTAGGGCTGGGACTAACCCGAACACATACGAAAATTCTCAAAAATTTAAAAATTTTTCTAAGTTACAGAGGTCACACGCCCGTGTGGGCAGGCCGTGTGCCTCCCACGGCCTCAGACACGTCCGTGTGTCCAAGCCGTGTCAAAACAGGGCATACATACTGACTTGTCCACACGGCTGTGGATACGCCCGTGTGCCTCACCCGTGGTCGAGCCTGACTTACACCACACGGCCAGTTACACGCCCGTGTGTCTTGCCCATGGTCGAGCCTGACTTGTTCCAAAATGGAACCACGAGGGACACGGTCGAGCCACACGCCCGTGTGCTCAACCGTGTGGGAAAATATAGGCCATTTGCAAGGCCAAAATGCCACCCACACTCAGCGCCATCCCTAAAATTATCTTACAAGCATCATCTCATACACAATTGGCAACCAAAACACATCAAATTGTGCATCATTTCTACTCAATTATGAGTCTAACAATCATACCAAATTAATAGCCATTTAACTCAACATGACCACAAGCATTTCAAGATAAAATCCATCACAAACTTACCATCAATAATGTGTTAGTTATTCATCAATAGACTATCATTCATATAACCATTTCATTTGCTATTTAGCTATATCAAAACTAGCATCATAGAACATAACTTGTCATTCATAACACAACCATATATCTAGCCATATCACATGGACATATATTCACTTCCCAAACATAAGCAAAAGTGACTAGCCTATACATGCCATACTTAAAATATACATTTCCAAAAGATACCAAAATGAGTTTGAGTAGTGTGATGACGATCCTCGACGGTTCCCGAGCCTTCAGTAGCTTTGACGATCTATAAAATAGAGCAAATACACACAAAGTAAGCTTTCAAAAGCTTAGTAAGCCATATACAAATAAACTTAGCATATATGCATAAAACCATTTTGATACAAATCAATAATATTTCTCATTTGCAATCTCATAACATGTTCATTGACTCATTTATTTAGCCATTACTTTCCACATTTCATAGCTCAAATATAACACATTTGCTCATAGCATCAACAAGCATATATCACATTTTATCTTTTCACATCTATACATATATTCATCTTGGTAAGTTCATATATACACTTACCTTCCATACACCTACATAGTGTACTTATCATACGTACCTGATTCGTTTATACATTTCATGTAGATTTCCATTTCTCGGACTTACCGGTTGAACCGTTCGAAATCTAATAGGTTACTCGGAATACTCGGAATAGTCGTACAATACCAACGTCCCAAACGTGGTCTTACATGTAATCAGATATCGATGCCACTGTCCCAGACAAGGTCTTACACGAATCAATACGATGCCAATATCCCAGACATGGTCTTACACGTAAGTCTCATATCGAAGTCAGCGTCCCAGACGTGGTCTTACACAAAATCTCGAATCAATGCCAACATCCCAGACGTGGTCTTACATGATATCACATATCGAACACCTATGTCATGACATACGTAATCCTATCTATTCCTAGGTTTGTACGGGACTTATCTGACGTTGATACATAGTCGATACTTTCTCGGAATTCATATACTATCATTCTCATATACATTCATCATAATGAGATTTTATATGAACATACAGAAATAATACAAATACATTTATTTGTATATAGACTTACCTCGGATTCGGTTTAACGAAAACGGACTCGGCTACTCAATTACTTTCGATTTCCCGCGATCTAAGTCCGTTTTCTTCGGTTCTTGATCTATACACATTCAAATTTAATCCATTTATTCATAAACTCATTCAGTTCAATCCAAAAACACATATTTAGGGAAATTTACAAATTAGCCCTCATATTTTCACATTTTGACATTTTAGTCCTTATTTTATAAAATCACAAAATACACAAAATCTCAATGCACCCATGCTTAGACGAATGTTCATGTGTCTCATACAAGTCCATACATTTCATTTATTTCACAATTTAGTTCCTCAAAAAATTATTTTCTCAATTTAATCCAAATTACTCAAAATCATCAAAACTCCAAAGACAAACTATGTTAATCAAACACATATCTTTCTTATTACACCATCAAACATCACAAAACTCATGTGTTCATCAATGGCACATTTCAAAATATTCATCAATTCACAAAATTGAAACATGGGTTTTGAAGTATACAAAGCAACGATTACAAAAACGTAGAAATTATCAAAAACCGAGTCAAAATCATACCTTAATTAAGCTTGGACAATGGCCGAACCTAGCTTTGTTTTCTTCTTTTATTTCTCTTTTAATTTCGGCTAAATGAATGAACAATTCCCACTATCTATTTCTTTTGTTTTATTATAACTTATATTATAATATTTATCATTTATTAAACCATTACTAAATAAAATAAGCTTTATATCTTAACAATATGCCGTCCACTATCCTCTCTTTTGGCCAAATTTCAACATAAATCCTCCTATTTAAGAAGACACAACAATTAGGCCACTCAATCAATTAGAAGGCTACCTTTACCTTTTATGCGATTTAGTCTTTTGCTCAAATTAGGCACACAAACATACAAATTAATTCATAGAAATTTAACAAATGCTTAATCATGTATCATAGGCACGAAAAATAATATTAAAATATTTTTCTGACTCGAATTTGTGGTTCCGAAACCACTATTTCGACTAGTGTCTAAACCGGACTGTTACAAGTACTGCACACAGGCCAGACACAAGGGCATGTGACAAGCCGTGTGACAGGCCGTGTGACTATAGTCAGAGTTGTGCACGGGGTAAAACATGGTCTAAGGCATGACCGTGTGAGGCACACGGTCTATCCACACGGGCATGTGCCCTGTTTTAGAAGAAAAATTTTCTAAGTTTGTAAAGTTTTTGTATGAGATCGGTTTAGTCTCAAACAATCTTTAAAGCATGTTTAAGGTCTCGTAGACCTACTAAAGGGACTTTGTGCTATTGATTACTATGATGTGTTGATGTGTGAGCCATGATAGTATAAATGTTATGATTTGACCGGTAATACCTTGTAACCCTAGTCCAGCGATGGATACGGGTTATGGGTGTTACAAGTTTTGAAAATCGAAATCCATTTGTTAACTCGTATGATTTTGCAGGTTCACATTCGAAAATATCAATTACCGATGAATTAAACAAAAACCAAAACAAAGCCCAAAAATATACTACATTCCCAAAAATCCAAAATTGATAATTACTAAAATCACCATATTTTAATTAACTAAGAAAATAATCCGAGCTCTTGCACGTCGTCTGGTCCTAAGTCAGAAGATTACCTAAAAAGTCAAAGATTAAACAAATGGGTGAACTATAAAGCTCATTATGTAACAAACTCAAACCGAGAACTCAAATAACACAACCAACAATTCATAGAATCGCAGAGAATTACATAACGATCATTTGAGCAAATCTGAGAATGTTTGCTTATGCCAATGCAATATTTTTTAAAAAATTAATACAAGTTTTTATACAGAAAACATCCTACCCAACTCCACTACACACCAAATAGAGTTCCCCAGAACTCGTCCATCCAATCACACCAACAAAATAATTGTGGTCAATGCCACCAGAGATTGCAGTTAAAACTGCCATATTGGATATATGTGGAAAAGCCACTATATTGTAGCCTAGCTGCCAGAACAACATATGTGTGTGGTTGAGCCACCATAAATGCAGACAAGTTGCCAGATAGAAATGTAGATAAACCACCAGATAATGCAGATCATTAAATTGCCAGCACTTCCTCCGTACCATAATATCCCAACCCCATGCAATGGGACATGGCATGCATAAATTGAAACAGAATGATAAGCATGTTGAACATGCATTCATGTTCTTAACAGAAACCAGTAAGCATGTGATTTCATGCTTTGTAGATAGATATATCAGAATTACAAATCACCTTAACTAGAAAAGCCACAATGTTATATGCATGGTAATAAAGTCGATTCAGAAATATGAATTAACATAGTCATACATCATACACACATATACAGACATAGTGAATCAAGACATACCATCAAAACTATCAGTTTCAGATCATACAAATATATATATTTCACATACCTTAAACACATCAACACAGAAGCATATTAACACATATCTTGTTTCCAAGCCATAATTAAGCAATATGAGCCCTACGAAAAGTCTAATTACGAATTCTAGAATAAAACAGGCGTAGGCGAAATTTTTTAGAAAATGGGCCTACACAACCGTGTGGCCCACACGGGCTGATACACAGCTTCACACACGCCCGTGTGGCCTACACGGCCCAATTGACCCAGATTGTGTGGTTCACACGGCTGTGTGGCATCGACAGACCAATTTTTGACTTTCTGTTGTTTGTTGTTTTTCGATACACACCTCGTCAGTTTTCAATGCAAACCCACAGAAGCAATTTCCAGTACCTAAACATCATTAAAAACCAACCATTTAGCAAAGATTCACTTCATTTTAAACCACCAATTCAGCCATAACCGCTAACAAAATATCTCAATGAAAAAGAGACAGCCCCCAAAACAAAGCATCGTTCACTTACCCTTGAACAAACAACAGCCTACAACACTTAATTCGTTACCACATCCTCACCTAAATGAGATATCTCATGGTTAAAACTTTAGTCACACAACATAAAAGTCATATCCCAAAACATGCCAATCCCAAAAAACCAAATACGAAACTTAAATTCACAAACTTACCACACAAGATCGACAACGATGCAAAAGGAAAACATTGGTACAGGAAATCCCAAAAGCCAAAAAGAGCATAATTAAAGAAGATGAACGACAGGAGGAAATCTTATGGCATCAAATTTAATTAAAAAGAAAATGAAGGAAACAAAATTGAAACTTATAGTAAGGAACAAAAGAAACGTAAAAGTGAAGGGGGAAGAGGGAGAATGAATGGCCGGTAGATAGTGTGAGAGATTTTAGGAGTATTTTTGGGAAAATTTTAAAAATAAAGAATTTCAAAAAACTACCCGCTACATGCACACATGGGGACTCAAACACAAAACCAGAAGGTAAGCCGACACCTTACCATTAAACCAGCAAGCTCATTCTATCATTAATTGGGCGAAAAATAAAAATTTAAGCCAAATGACCAAGGGTAGGGATTGAGTCCAAATTAACAAAATTACAAAGGAAGAATTTGAACCTAAAACCTCACACACACAAGCAACACAATTAACCACTAAACTATATCAAATCACTTTATATAATTTTCAAAATCTTAATTCAAAATCAAGACATGATCACTCTTGGTTTCACTAACCCAATTTATTCACTCTTGGTTTTTACTCTTGATTTCACATGTCAAATGTTTAAAATTACTTGTGGAATAAAAAAAAAAGTACATTGTTACTATAATACTCACCCTTAAATAAATTGTAATATATGAAAGCTTTAAAAAATGGACTAAGACAAAAAAAACTAGATAATTTGGAAATATGTTATCATGAAATTTTATTTTTATCATGACCTAAAACATAATTAGACCATTAAAACTTTTGCTAATATGATAAAAATAAAGGAATAATTAAACCATTAAAATTTTGATTACATGTTAAAATTCATAATTTATATGTGAAAATTTTGATTACTTGCCATACATATTTATTTAACTCAAATTCTTTTTTATAATTATTTAAATCATATTTAATATACATTAATGTATACTTTGATGTATTAAATTTATACGTGTCAATAAGTAAGTATGAGTCTTAATTTGTATGCGTTTATATATTAATATAAACTAAATATATTATTTAAGGTTTTACGAGTTAATATTTTATGTATTAAATAAAAAATGAAATATTTAATTATGTAAACACTTATGAGGTTTAAAATAAAAAAATTGTGAATATATTTCATAATAAAATTAAGGTATGGTGACTTTTTTGGCCCTCAACTTTATAAAAAAAAATCATTTTAACCATCCATTTAATCTTTTGTCTCTTTTAACTCTTGAACTTCCATTTTTTGTCTAATTACCCTAAAATGGATGGAAAAGTTAATATTTGTTAACTTTGCTGACGTGACATATACGTGAATACATGTCATCATTTAATTAATTTTTAAAATATAAAAAACATTTTTAATAATTTTAATGATTTTTAATTTTAAATATAAATTATATATATTTGAATTTTTAAAATTAATTAAATGCTGACATGTCATCCACGTGACAATCCACTTGTATGCTATGTCAACAAAGTTAAAAAACGTTTAACTTTTTCATCTATTTTGAGGTGATTTGACAAAAAAAAACACAAGTTGTTTAAGGGCTAAAAATGATAAAAAAATTAAATGGAAGGCTAAAATAATTTTTTTTTATAAAATTGGAGGGTCAAATAAGTCATTATGTCTAAAATTAACGGATACATTTTATGGGTAACAAATTAGATAACTTGGTATCTATATGCTGAGTAAGAAAGAAAGGATGGGCTAATTACATTTTAAGTCCCTCAACAGTTTTATGCTATTTTCTTAAAATTTTATTATAATAAAAAAATAATTATTATTTATTTTCAAATTGATGATATTTTGCAACATTATACATATATTTGAATAATTACCTTATTTTTAAAGATAATGTAATTAGAGTTAGTTACTACTATTATTTTATAATGTTGAATTATTTGGTTTGTTTACTATTATATCTACTATCTTTTATATTTTGTAATTTATCATTATGGAAAATCTTCGAATTGAGAAAAATAAAATTCAAGAATTGATTGTTGAGTAGTGCTTGATTACGAAATGATACATATACAACATGCTCATGAATTTATGGATCATATCAACAAATGGCTGAGGAAATTAATATATATATATATATATATATATAGCTTTGAAAAGATTTTGTATCATTTTTATAACAAAATATAATCATACAAGATTATGTTTTATATACTTTACTTCCTTCTATCTATGAATAGAAAATAAAATCATATCTTTTTATATTATATTCAAATATTTGTTTTACATTTCGTCCAATAATATGAACTTTTAATTTTAATGTTTTTTATTTGTAAAATAATATACTTAAATTTATTTCTCATATTATTCATAAAATTTATAAAAATTACTAATCTAGCTTTTTTATATATAGCAAATATGATGACTAAATTGAATTCTACAACCAACAGACCCAAAAAAAAAAAAAAACGAAATATTCATTTGGTAATGATTTCATTGATGTTTAAATTTTACTAATTACAATCCTAACTTTTCACACGTTACATTTGCATAAAATTTTAAATTACAAATTTATAAATATTTTTTACTAAATTGATGTCACGACTTAACTAAATATTAATTAAATTTGAAATTATTTAAAAAGGACAAATATTATTAAGAGAATTTTTTGTCTTTTATATTTTTATATAATATTTATAAAAAACATACAAAATAAATTTACAAATGATAAAACTTTAACCTAAAACACTAAAATCATCAAATCCTTAATTTTATCATATCAACCAAATTTTCATTTATTTTTATGTAAATATTTTAAAAATATACTTTTACAAAAAAAAAAAAATCACCAAAAGCACCATAATCTTAGTTTTGATTTATTACTTTAGTTTGAGTGGATAGCTTTTAATTGAATAACTTTTTTTTTTGGGAATGGTAATTCACATATGATATTGATAGGTATTAAGTAGGGGTAGAGGTGATCATGGGTTGGGCTACCCGGCCCGACTTGACGGCCCTCCCAAAAAATGGGAGGGTTCGGGTAAAAATATAGGCCCGAAATATGGGTTTGGACAAAAAAAGAGGCCCATTTAGAAAACAGGCCGGGCCTCAGGTAAAACTTTTTTGGCGGGCCTGAGCCACCTACTACCAATTATATATTAAATATATATTTTATTTTTAATCAAATATACTTTTTAAATTTACATATTTTTTATTTGTTTTTTTTGTTTTAATATTTGGTTTAAAATTTTTTATTTAATGAAAAAAGCTAAAAAAAGATTTAATATGGGTCGGGCCGGGCCGGGCTCGGGTTTATCAAATTTCTTTTAGGCCAGGCTTGGACAAATTTTTAGGCCCATATTTCGGGCCGGGCTGGGCTCGGGCCTAGAAAACGGGCCTAAAATTTTGTCTGGGCTCGGCCCATGATCACCTCTAAGTAGGGGTGAGTAAAAATTGATTTTACTCGAAAAATAAAAAAATTTTGAATTTTGAGTTAATTGAATCGAGTTCTTCGGTTTTTCTTTCAAGTTAAATCGAATAAATAATTCGAGTTTCGAGTTTGAGTCGAGTTGAATTTTACAATTCGAATAACATATTGTTGTAAATACACATTTGATCCCTATCAATTTTGAAAATGAGCAAATTAGATCTCTCACCACAAAAAAAAAATTCAAAATAATATTTTAAATTCAAAATATTTATAAAAAAATTATAAAATTTATATATATTTTTAAAAAATTATAAAAATTAAAAAAATCTAAAAAAATTTAATTTTTTCCTAAAATAGTAATTTTGGGGACCTAAATAAGTAAATTAATAATTCAAGTTTATCATACTAGAGTATTTTATTTTTTTCCTTATTTTGCTTTGAAAAAGTTTTCAAATTTATATGCTCTAATATGAAAGTAGTTATTCTCTAGCAAAATTTTAATTTGACATGTTTATTTTTTTAATTTCACTCGATTTGGTTCGACACGAGTTTCGTTTCAGTTAACTCGATCTAGAAAAAATTTAAATCAAGTTAGGATGATAAAATAAGACCCGCTAACTGAATTAACTTGAAATTATTTCACTTAATTTGATTCGATTCGATTTGATCAAATGCTCATCTCTACCAGACATTAAAAATTGACTAAAACTTAAGCAGGTTGTTTTATATTTCAGTGAATGAATTAAATCCATATTGACTACTTTCCATATTGGAACCTACAATTCCATTTAACCACTATTAAATACCTCTATTTAATTTACAAATATTTACAAACATCCGATGGAAAATCACAAAATATAAATTCCTGATTCGCTTTCATGCATGATTTGAGAGCTTCCCCTTGTATAAGTATATTCTAAGGAATAATTATGATTGAAGTGACCCAATCTCAAATTTGATTATATTGCCTTTTGACTTTGCGGTTTGGAATTGTTGACCTTTTTAATTGGCAATACTGTTAATTTGTCTTTCTTTAGCCTCCCCATTGGTAGTGCAAGTAGACTTTGTTGTTGCCTTGAAAATTTTCCCAAATTAGTGCAAGTTTAATCATCACTAACACCACAAAAGATCAGTTGCTTGGTATTCCTGAATCTGCAGATTATAAAATTCAAATATGCCCTCTTTTCAGCCATATAAAGTTGGATAGCTTACAATTTTGTCACTATCTAAAGATTTGCAAACTTTTTCTCCCTTTTCACAAAATTTGTCTCTTAACATTTCTAGTATTTTCTTTAAAAAAGCCTACATACGTCTACCGCAAGCGAAATTTGTGTTAAAATAATATTTAAATTAACAAATCGAATTAGAGTTTGAGTGATTCAAATTTGAATATTTTAATACTCAAGTCTTAAATAATTTGTGAATTTAATTATTTTAATATAATTTATTATTATTTGTAGTTAGTATTGAAAAAAAAATCAATTATAATTTTACATGGGATTTACTACAAAAATAAGCTCGATTGAGCAAACTTAAAAAATTTAAAGTTTGTCTCACGCTAACTTTTTAATATTTGAGTTTGGCTTTAAAATTATTCATCTAAAGCTTTTTATGTCATTGATTTAATGATAAATTTGCGTTATTTGATATGAAATCTAAGATTTAATACATGTATTTCTAAATTTGTTATATATTCATATTATAATTACTAAAAGAACCATTATGAATTAGTATAAATTTACAATATTAAAGTAAAAATACTTAGTGAAAAATGAGGTGAGAGGCAGGAAACATCCATGAGATTTAAGACTTTTGTACACAAATATAAGAGTGGGATAAGGATAAATAAGAAAAATGGGTGCCCCACCTACTCCTAATCTACACCGACAGAAGGAAGTCATCATGTGTTTTGTTTTATTTTATCAGTAGAATTGTGATCCCACCACCCTTTCTTTTCTGTGGGTTTCCACTTTGGCTGTTTCCTGTTGCTCTTTATCTGAAATTTCAATCTCCTATTTCTTCATTAATTTCATGTTTGTTCTTCTTCATTGCATTTGCATTTCATTTTCTGAGATTTTTTAAAAGCAAGGATTGAAAATTTTGATGCATCTTCTTCAGTGAACATTGCTGTATCCTTGGGGGGTTCACTAATTAATATTTTTTTAGAAAATAAAGTTGGGGTTGTTTAGTGAGGTTAATTTTAATTATTAAAATCAATTAGTGGGAGAGGAAATCAAGCTACCGGCTGGTGAATTCTGTAGTAATCATTGACTGTTTTCTGTTTATTATTATTTTTTTAAAACAAAATAATTGCTTGGGAATATTCTTGTGTTGTTATCATTAAAAGTCACCCTTCTTTTTACTGTCATCAATTTGTGACATTTAATCAAATCAATCATGTCCTCATCATATACAATAGTAACTGTTGAAATGATGAAGGGATAGATATATATTAAGTTTTTCGCCTTGCTTATCAAATCAGTTATAATTTATTAAAAATCATTTTCTTTTATAATATAACGAGTGTATATTTATCATATTTTAATAAAATATTTTAATTTTTAAAATTTAAACTTAATCATTTATAAAATAAAATTTTTATTTAATTTTTTATCCACAAATGTACCATGATTTAGTGTATATATATAATATGATAAAACACGAGTGAAATCTTTAAACTCCATATCCCATTTGAATATAAATATTAAAAAAATAAGACATGTAAATAATATATTTCTTTTTGAACAATCTCATTATAATTTTTGATTATATCTATTTTTTTTTACACAATATTTAAAACTATATATAATTCCTCCCAACTCATAAATAGGAAGATAATGCGGTTCAGTGCACTTAAACTCATACATTTCTATATTAACAATAATACTCATACTAATTAAACTAAGACTCAACCGGCAACATGCAAATAACATTTCAACTTAGTTTAAAAGGTAAATGTAAATGTATAGTTTTATATCATTTGAAGATATAATCATGTTAGCTATTAAATAATTTAGTAACAACAAATTTAATAAAAATCTATGGTTGATGCTTCGAAGAATAATAAATAAAATGTTGCAGATTGGATCTTGTATATCTGCAAATCCAGGGGGTCCTGCCCATCTCAAAATTCAACCACAATCTCAAAAAGTACGTAACTCCAATGATTTATCAACAAGCATCCAACTAGACACCCTTTAAAATTTTTGTGTTCCCTTTGGTTGGAGGTACATGCAATAATCTCAGTTTTTCTTGATGTGGGTCAAAAAATACCAAAAATAATTAAATTACATTTAACGCTTAGTAGACTTTACAATTATCATACACACAACATGAATAGTATAATTAAAATAAACGATACAAAAAAACAAGAATATTGCGAAATCTTAAAATCTATACTTTATGAGTTATTTGTTAACATGTCCAAATTAATTTAAATATAACATTATGATACATGAATACAAATTATGGGACTCTTAGTTTTTTCGTTTCTTACAACTAATTTTTAATGTCACATGCATTGTATATGATAATGTTTAATTAGTTTATTTTAGTATTGTACTTTTAATTGCAACAATTAGCGTAAAATGATATTTTTATTTAAATAATTGAATATAATTAAACTATATTAACTTATCCTTTCAGATATTATAATAATTAAATCATTTTTAACATATTCAACATACACTTTAGTTTTACTTTATGTAATTATTGCAAAGTAATATTAATTAAAATAATAATTAATTCTAATATCAATTAACTGATAATTAATGTGCTTAAAATTCTATTCAAACAATAACTCTATTCTACACAAATAATAAAAATAACGCAATTTTTGTTCGTCAAAATTTTTTAACTGATAATCATAAATTATAATTATCACAACCTTCCCCCCATCTTTTATGCTTAGAATTTTATTATAATAAAAACTCTATTTTAAAATTAGCACAACCTTTTTTAATTAATAATTGCACTTTAAATTCTAATTATTTTTAAATATATAATTATCACAAAATCTATTAAATTTTAATCTTTTTTAAATGTATAATTATGACAGCTTCTATTCTATTTTATTTTTAATTAATAATTCTAAATAAAATATTATAATTATTTTAAATAAGAATTTAATAATATAATAAATAATAAATAATATTTTCATCCATTTAAAATTTTTTTAAACTCATGTTTGTATATATATATTATAATTTATTCTTTCTTATCTCTACTGCACGAAAAGAGAAGCAGTTGGCCGCCAAAATTTAGGTCACACGGATAAAAATGTAATATCTGTCATAATTTTGAAATTTGAATACAAAATAATCATATGGTCAAAAAATCAATTACATATATTACACGGTATTAAAATATGATAAAAAAAATACTAATAAATGGTTAAAACGAGTGGTCGTGAATTTTTTTCTTTTAACCATTTGAATAAAGTTTGAATTCTAAATTTATCATTATTAAAAGAATTTTATCTAAACACTATTTCAAATCAAATAAAATAGACTTAAATTATAAAATAAATAAACACTTTATATAAATATTATTGATAAATGAAAAGACACCAACCGCATGATCCTTGGAATGTTACAGAACGATAGATTTTCATGTACAAAATTAGGTGCATGGTGTCAAGCTTTTGAATTGTCGTGTCATTTGTTAGATCACAATAATATTTATTTTTTCAGAAATGTGTAAAGTATTATTTGGCATTTTTAAAGGAAAGAAAGAAAATAAAGTATTATTTGGCTCTAAAAAAGAGAGCAAAGCTGTTGGAACCATTGAATCATGGTATTAGGTCTTTCCTTTTATTATTTATTTTTGTTCATTATTTTCTTTAGGCTCTTGTAATAAATAAATAAATAAGAATAATTGAAACTCTGGGTGTTGGTTGCGAAGCAGTCCTATTCAGTATCTCAATCAAAGTGCATAAATACAACTCTTCAAATTTTGGATCTTTCTTTTTTCTGGTATTTCTCTACTTTATTTTCTTATTTGTAGTTAATAGTGTTTCATGTCGACGAATACCATTTTTCTACTTTCAGATCGTCTTTATTCCTTTTTGGGTTAGCAATTGAAAAACAAAGAAGCTTTAAACTAATGAAGATTAGACTTTGCATCAATTATCCGACAGTTAAATTCAATTAAACTAATGAAGATTAGATTATCGAGTAAATAGTGGTCATTTCGTCTACTATTGGGCGAAGCACATAATTTGTTTTATTTGTTGACATCTTTAACCAAAATATTTTAAAGATTTGTTTGCACTTTTTTTATAAGATTTTGTACAATCGATCTCATGTTTATTATTGGAGAAGAGGTTGTGTTAGTAATTAGCTTTTTCATATATAAATGTGTTAGTGCCCTTGATTGTAATAATTTCAACCATTTGTGTTCTCCCACTTTTTCTTTGATAAACTTTAGGTATATTTTGGAAAATCCTTTTAATTAAGGGTTCCATTAGTTAGTAGACTTTTGTGGTATTAGTGAAGTTACCATTCGGTGTTGGTGCCTAAGAACGTAGGCAATTTGCCAAACCTCATATATTTGGTGTGTTCTCTCCTTTATTATTTATTTGAACTTATTAGTTTTTTTATTGCATTTGATATTTAATAATAATTTGTCGGGTTAATACACTGTGCTTGGATAATTTCAATTTTCTTTTGGAGTTCCCAATTTATTTTGGTGTTTAATATTAAAGCTACATTCGTGTGGGATATAACCCGGTGTCCCCAACAATTGGTATCGGAGTCTCTGTGAAGAAGTGTTAATTTTTTTATTATACTTTGTGGTTGCAATATTGTCTGATCTTCCACATCAGAAAAAAAAATCGCAATTGGAGATTGTTCGTGATTCCTCAGTTACTGGATATAAGTGTAGTTGCGTGAAAGTGTATGTCTTGGAAAAGTTCTGGCTAGGAAAGACTTGGTATTTAAGAGTGTCTTTATGACCCACCTTTCTTTCCCGGGAACTTACCTGGTGCACTGTTCCTGAACTACACTCACTATCCTGGCAGCAAGTGCTTACTATTGAATATTGTTAGTTGGTGTTGAAATGGTGTTGATGCCGTCATCAAGCTCATCACCCATGAGGACAGTAATGCCAAATGCAAAGTTTTTAATGGAGTTGTTTGATGAAATTGGTCATTTTAGCTTGTGGCAAGGCGAGGTGTTAGACACTTTGTTTCAACAAGGTCTAGACATCTCTATTGAAGAAGAAAAACCCGAACATATGGAGAAGAAAGAATAGAATACTATCAATCGCTTGACATGTGGTACAATTCAGTCTTGTCTTTCCAGAGAGTAGAAGTATAACTACAATAATGAAACTTCTGCACATACGTTGTGGAAAGGGTTGGAGTAGAAATTCCAAAAGAAAAGTAGTTAGAATCGTCTCTACATAAAGAAAAGATTGTTTAGGTTTGATTATCAACCAGACACCACTTTGAATGAACATACCACGACTTTTAATTAGTTAGTATCAGACTTACTGAGCTTAGATGAAACATTCAAAGACGAAGATTGACTTTAATGTTGCTATCCTCTCTTCCTGAAGAATTTGAATATCTTGAAACAACCTTACTTCATGGAAATGATAAGGTAACCTTTAATGAAGTAACTTGTGCTTTGTATAGCTATGAGCTTAGGAAGAAAACTAAGAAAGGAAGCAAGAACAATGAAGTAGATGCATTAGTTGCACGGGGTCGTTCAAAAAGCCAAAAGCCAAAAAGAGAGGGAGATCAAATTTAAAAGCCAGACTTGGAAAAGATGAATGTACCTTTTCTCGTGAGAAAGACCATTGGAAGAAAGACTGTCCAAAGCTGAAGAAGAAAGACAAGAGCGCACCAGATTCATGTGTTGCAGAGCGAGATGCTAGCGACTCTGAAATGTCTTTGGTTGCTTTACCATTATCATTCCATTCAGACGAATGTATATTGGATTCAGGTTGCACCTATCATATGTCCCCTAATCGAGAATGATTATTTGATTTAGTGGAATTAGGTGGAGGAGTTGCTTACATGGGAAATAATAATTTTTGTAAAACAGTTGGGATAAGTTCACTACGTCTGAAGAATTAAGATGGATCAACTGGGGTTCTAAGCGATGTTCGGTATGTACCCAGTCTGAAGAATAATCTCATTTCTCTGGGAGCCTTAGAATCCAAAGGTTCGGTTGTTACAATGATAGATGGAATTTTGAAATTTACATCTAGAGCACTTATTGAAGTGGAAGGAATTAGGATAAATAACTCGTATTACTTCCAAGGTAGTACAGTTACTGGGGTAGCAACTGTAGCATCCGATGATGACAAACTGGATTTAACCAAGTTGTGGCATATGTGGTTGGGACATACTGGTGAGAAATCCTTACAAATACTAGCAAAGCGAGGATTGTTGAAAGGTGTAGAAGCTTGCAATTTAGAATTTTGTGAGCATTGTGTTCTTGGAAAGCAAAAGAGAGTGAAGTTTGGCACCACGTTTGTAGCACCCTTAACCCGTCTCCGTTGCCGGATTTGGGTTATGGAGCATTACAGTACAATTTAGAACATTTAAATTCAAATATAAACAATTATACAAATTATCTCATAACATTCAATAACTCATACAAATCAAGGTAGAAATACATTTATAGACCTTAAATTAAGCTTACGGGACATTAAAAATAATTTGAAAACCATCAAGGGCCATTTTAAATAAAATAGAAAAATCTGGGAAAAATTGAAAAGTAGGGGTCATACGGTTGTGACATAGCCCTGATCGTGCGGGTACTCGAAGTATCGACACATGATCGTCTTCCAGGCCGTGTGTCTGCCCGTGTGAATATTCAAAATAGGGCCACACGGCCGTGTGTCAAACCGTGTGTATATTCGAAATAGGGCCACACGGAAGTGTGCCAAACCGTGTGTATATTCGAATTATGGACACACAGTTGTGTGCCAAACTGTGTGTATATTCAAATTATGGACACTGCAGTGTCGCAGGTCGTATGCCAGCCCGAGTGTGCTTTTGATGTTGGGTCATACGACCGTGTTTTAGGCCGCGTGCCAGACCATGTGAAACCTGCACCTAAAATAAAAATGACACACGGCTGTGTGGGGTTGCCGTGTATGGCACACGGCCGTGTGACAGCTCGTGTCCTAGGCCGTGTGGGGTGGCTGTGTATGGCACACGGTCGTGTGATAACCCGTATCGCAGGTCGTGTGCTCCTAAATGTGCTTTCAAATTGAAGTTTACCAAAATTTACTTACTTGGACAACAAGCCATCCAATTTCCATCAATTAGACCTACTCAAAACATTATTAAACAAGCTCAAAACATGTCAAAACATCCATCTTAAGTGCCCAACCAATGTGTACTCATCGACACCACAATTTAATTTATCAACCAAGTTACATACAAAACCTATAATTCCTCACCATGAACACATATCATATTTTCCCAATCACACAAACCATTCAAGTTTCTTCTAGCATAATATAACCTTTAATAGTAGCATATAACCAAAAGACTAAAACACTTATTTATGAGCCAAAACAAGCTAAACATTAAAGGCATTTTTATACACATACCAAAATATATCCAAGACAAAATCATTCAAGTATGGCAACTACCCCAAGTAACTAGAAATCAAAGCATTTACAAAACACGTATTACATGCCATATAATCGAAGGTAAATGTTCAAAACTACCAAAATATATCCGAATTGTGTGATTTCTTCAGCTTGATCTGATCACTCGATTCCCACGAAATGCTGTCTACAAAGAAATAAAAAATAACACGAGTAAGCTTTTATATATCTTAGAAAGTTCGACAATTAAAATAATAAAGCTTACTGAAATAGCATGAAAATTTAAATAGCGAGATTATTAATCAGAATTTCCTGTCATCCACAATCCATACCAGTTGAGTTACACATAATCAAGTACGAGATACAATCGAACATAACCATGTGAGACAATTCAAAATCAAGTCAAAATTACATAAATAATTCATGAATAACTCTCTGACAATTTGTTAACAAATCATTTAACATTGGAAATATTGCCCGATGAATGTTATATGAATATGAGTACACAATTATCCACCCGAAACACGCCAAACGCTCAAATGAGCTAATCCAACCGAGAACACGCCTCGGCACCAAGTGCTTAGCTCGTAGGCTAACGTCCCTCCGAAACACGCCTAGGCACTGAGTGCCAAGCCCAAAGGCTTTACTTTTGCCCTTGGTAACACGACAAAAACACTGTAGTATAACCCGATAGTTCGCAACAAATGTTGAATCTCGGTATACTCAGTGAATAAACACAAATCAGGTATTATCTCCCCATCACATAACAATCTCGTACCATGTACACTACCAATCGTACTCTATTCTACGTTCATCCAGCTCCAGAGATATCATAACTAAATAACGTTTCAACAATTTACTTCTTCAATTCACTCTAATTTAACATTGAACATTCAATTAAGTTTTCAGCAACCAAATTCTCATTCAATTACATTTCAATATAAATTTAACTAAACCAAACGAACTTACCAGGGCTAAATTGCAGTAATGGCAAAAGTCCAAGGACTATTCGCAACCTTCCCTTTTCCTCGGTTATCAACTTGTTCTTGATCTATAATATAATCTATTTCAATTATGAGCCTCAATTTCATATACCATTCAATTTAATACATATTCTTTTCTATTTATAAGTTTTTCATGACTAACCCCAAACTTTTACATTCAATTCAATTTAATCCTCAATATTAAAATGAGCCTATTTTCACAATTGGTCATTAAACCCATGTGCCTAATTCATTTACATCATTGGACAACCCACACACCGAAAATTTTCAAGAAAAATATTCCCATTTTAACTTATTCTCAATTTAACCATTTAACTTTAAAACTACTTAAATTTTACTTTACCAACTAAATCAAAACCATCATCAAGCTTCCAAACTCAAGAATAACACCAAGAAATTTTAAAAACATCAATGGTGAACTTTATAACCTTTGATAATTTCACGAAATAACCCCTAATCTAACTAGATAACAAAACAACAATCATAAAAATACCAATTTAATGAGAAACTAATTAGAGAAACACTTACATGCATAAGCTTGAATATGGCCGAATTTTTAAGCTCTTCTAATGGAGTTTCTCCTTTCATAAATAGTGAAGAAACAAAAGAATAAAGATGACCTTCCACTTTGTCTTTTGTTTTATTAATTAATCATTTTATTTTATTTTGAATAAACATTTGAATAACAAACTAAATGTCAAGCGAGAATTAACAAAAATTATGGCTAAATTGCTTTATAAATCCATCACTTCATGCTTTATACTCAATTAACTTAATTAACTATTAACATTTAACTTTAGCAAACTTTACGATTTAATCCTTTTTCTATAATTAACTACCTAAATATTAAAATTTCTTAACCAAATTTTAATATGATATTAATGACTTCGTAATTACTAAATAACTAATTTTTACTGAGTAACACTTCGAAATTGTGGTTCTGAAACCACTATTTCTGGCACAACTGAAAAACGGGCTGTTACAGCTATCCATGATATAGAAGGTATTTTGTATTATGTTCACTTAGATGTGTAGGAGCCTTACAAGACACCTTCTTTAGGAGAAAAACACTATTTTGTAACTTTTGTTGATGATTTTTCCAGAAGATTTTGGGTGTATATGATGAAAACTAAGGATTAAAATTTTGGAATTTTCCTTAAATGGAAAACTATGATCGAAAACCAAACTAGTAGGAAGATCAAACAACTTAGGCCGAATAATAGAGGAGAATATAAAAGTGATACGTTTTTGAACATACGCTAGAAGTATGCCATTGTTCAACGCTTCATAGTTAGGGATACACCACAATAGAATGGGGTGGTAGAGCGTATGAATCGAACATTATTGGAGAAAATTTGATGTATGTTGTCCAATATTGGGTTGGGAAAGCAATTTTGGGCTGAGGCTATGACATATGTTGGTGATCTCATTAATCATTTGTCATCATCTACAATTGAAAGAAAAACACCTATGGAGGTATGGTTTGGAAAATTTGCTATAGATTATGATTCATTACATGTGTTTGGATCCACTGTTTATTACCATGTGAAGGAGTTAAAATTAGATCCGAGAGCAAATAAAGCTCTCTTTATGAGAATCATCTCTAGAGTAAAGAAATTTCAACTTTGGAGTTTAGACACAAATAAAATTATCTATAGAAGAGATGTTACCTTTGATGAATTTACCATGTTGAAAAGAGTAACAGATGAAGATGTTCAGACAAGTGGAACTCTATAGTAGGTGGGGCGTAGTCCAAAATAGGTGGAGTTTGAGTAGATGGTGATCAGCTTAGTTAATAAGTCTGGTTCTCCAACCATAGTGGAGGAATTAGAAAATGAAGAGGTTCTTACCTAAGGATTCTTGAATAAACCAGAACCACTTGTAGTTAGAAGGCCAATGAGAGATTCATAAACTTGCTCATTTTATTGATGACCTATGCACTCCCACTTATAGAGGATGATATTTCTGTCACTTATAGATAAGAATTGCAGAGCTCAAATAGTGACAAGTGGAAAAGCACCATAGATAAAGAAGTGCAATCTCTCTTTAAGAATAATACTTGGGGGTTGGCAAAATTACCAAAGGGTAAGAAAATAATTAGATGCAAGTGAGTGTAAGTAAAGAAAAAAGGATTTTCTAAGAAGAAATATGCTCACTGTAAAGCAAGGTTGATAACTAAAGGCAATGCTCATAAGGAGGGAATTGACTAAAATGAACTATTTTTTCCCTATTATGAAGCAATCCTCCATAAGAATTTTGTTGAATTTAGTAGTACATTTGAATTTAGAGCTAGTTCAACTTGATGTGAAGATGACTTTCTTGCATAGTGATTTAGAAAAGGAAATCTATATGACTTAACCAGAAGGATATAAGGTTAGCGGTGGAGAAAATTGGGTTTATAAGCTAAAGAAATAACGGTATGGATTGCAGTAATCCTCGAATAAGTGGTACAAGAGAGAAGTACACCAAAAGCAAATATGACCATTATGTATATTTGCGAAAGCTATAAGATGAATCTTTCATTTATCTTCTCTTGTATGTTGATGATATGTTGATCACTTCAAAAAGTCAAAGAGAAATAGATGAATTGAAGGCTCGATTGAATCAAGAGTTCGAGATGAAGGATCTAGGTGAGGCCAAGAAAATTCTCAGCATGGAGATATATGAAGATAGAAAGAGAGGCAAGCTTTGATTGACTTAGTATCAATATCTATGAAAAGTATTACAATGATTTTGTATGAATGATAATACAAAACTTGTAAGTAATCCACTTGTTTCTCATTTGAAACTTAGTACTCAACTATCTCCTAAGAGTGATGAAGAGAGAGAATATATGGCAAAGGTTCCCTAGATGTATGCAACAATGAGTACTCAACTAGGCATTTCACAAGCAATTGGAGTTGTGAGTAGGTATATGCATAATTCTAGTTAAGGACATTGGCAAGCTATGAAATGGATTCTACGGTGCTTATTAAAAATTGTAGATGTTGGTTTGATTTTTGAGCAAGATAAGATGCTTGGTCAGTGATTAGTAGAATATGTTGATTTCAGTTATGCTAGTGATTTGGATAAATTTCGATCTACTACTGGGTATCTATTTACTCTTTCTAGAGCCACAGTAAGTTAGAAGTCTACCTTACAGTCTACAGTAGCTTTCTCAATGACAGAAGTAGAGTATATGAAAATTTCAAAAGCTGTTAAAGAGGTTGTTTGGCTTAATGGGTTGTTGGAAGAATTGGGAGTTATTTAGAGTCGCTTTAGTCTTTATTGTGACAGTCAGGGTACTATTCATTTAGTGAGAAACCAAGTTTACCCTTCAAGAACTAAGCACATCGAAGCAAGGTATCACTTTATGCGTGAAATCTTTAAAGAAAGAAATATTCTACTTCAGAAGATTGTAATAGCTAGAAATATTGCAAAAATGATGACCAAGGTGGTAACATCAATCAAGTTCAATCACTGTTTGAACTTGATTAACATCCTGCTAGTTTAGACACCTTCGAGTGTATGGCGCTCAAGAGCGCATATGAAAATGACTTCACAAAGTTTGAGTGGAAGACACTAGAAGTTGAGTGGGATTGGTAAACTCGCCAAAGGTGGAGATTTGTTAGCAATTGGCTTGTTTTTATCCCACATAAAAATGGGAAAAAGATATGTCACCTCACCTGTAACACCTTTAACCCGTATCCTCGCCAGAATAGGGTTTTGGAGCGTTACCAGAACATTCAGAACATTTATCGATTAATTCAAACAAGTTACTATTCATTCACCGAGGTCATTCATAATGTCCCTTAAATGGACCCTCGAGGCCCATTACGAGCATTAGAATCAAGTCGGGACTAAATCAAGAACTCAAGGAATTTTTTGCTAAATTCTAAAATTTTCCATGGTACAGGGCTCACACGTCCGTGTGGTCCAAGGGACACGCCCGTGTGACCCTAGGATACGCCCGTGCTGCAGGCCGTGTTCAAAACTAGGTAGCTCTCTGACTTGTGCCACACGGCCATGCCACACGCCCGTGTGCTATGCTGTGTGATTAATTAATTCAATTCAAATTAGGTGCAAGTTTCACACAGCCAAGACACACGCCCGTGTTCAAGGCCGTGTCACCCACACGGATGAGACACACGCCCGTGTCTCTGCCCGTTTGCTCAATTCTGAGCATTCTGTTTCTTAATTTTAAAGTGCAGAGGACACACGGCCTAACCACATACCGGTGTTACCAGGCCGTGTGTCACACACGGTTTAGACACACGCCCGTGTGTCTACCCGTATGGACAAAATAAAGCCATTTCTAGCTTTATTTCTCACCCAAAATTTCACCCATGACCTGCACTTGAATCACACATACAAATACCAACCATTTCAAGCATTCAAGATGAGCAAACTCTATCATTCAACATGATATATCATCACAAGCATTCATGTTTATAATCTTACTCTTTAATAAGCATACTTGTTTCCCCTTTCTTAATCAAGCAATATATAGTACCTATGTTATCACCATAACATGAACTTAAATACATATATGCATATATCAAAACATATTAATCACTAGCCATTCTAATGGCTAGATTACAAGCATCATTTACATTTACATGCCAATATGACCAACATATCCTATACATGCCATTACAACCGTAATTGAATTACCATACTATATCGACATGGGCCGATGGATAGTGTGAGTGATCTACGCCAAGCTTCCAATCCAACGAGCTTTCGATTTACTATAAAACAGGGGAAAATAAAACGAGGTAAGCATAAAATGCTTAGTAAATTCGTATAACATGGTACTTAACTTACCATACATCCTATTTGAGGTAAATAAGTAAGGCATATTCGACCACTTTGATCTCAAGCCCTACACACATCCTCATTGCCCTTGTTAGTCATATATTCCATAGTAATATCAAGACATGTATGGGCTCAACAATAATCAAGTTTCCAAGTATACATGCTTTCTACATCATGTATTCATTCAACATACATGATTCATCTCATTATTTCAAGTATAATTTCATAATAGTTCATTTCAAATTCAGATCATTTCGCATCAGAACTTTACACATATTACTCGGAATATCAAAGTCACGATTAGTACACTCTAGGTGTACAAGTCCATAATCAGGAATGAATATTCGCATAATAGTTTCCATGTATAAATATCATCATCTCATATTTCATATATCACTCGTCATGTATCATCATTTTCTTGCATTTCATGTAATATTCTTTCATGTCATATTCCCATATCATATGTATCATTCCATGTTAATTTGTTTTCAATTCATCTTTGCTCTTGTTAGAATTTTACCCGTTGAATTTATTCGAAATATCGATGGATACACAGGTAGTACACCCAAGGTGTACAAATAAGAATCCGTCAATTCACGTCCAATAGTACCGTTAAGGTACAATTTTCAGAGAGTACACTCTTGAGCTACACATGTATACAACAGGATTACCAGTCCAGGCTAAATCCTTTTCATGTCATATGCTCTAAAGAGCTTGATCTGGATTACCCGTGTAACATCCCAAAAATTAGGGATTGTGGTTTTTGCTTAAATTCATGTTGTACTTAGTTGGCTAGCTATTTGGGTGTGTTTGGGGGTTCTAAAGAGGCCTGGGGTCGAGTCTGAGCCCTGAAAAAAATTTGGTTTTTGGGCCCTTTAGTGGAGAGGGCTGGTTGAGGTTGGACTTAAGTATATTGAGTGTGTTTTGATAACACAAGTTGGCCATATGGCAAGGTGGCTAGTGGTGTGGATCATGTTACAATGGGGCTTGGGTTCGAAACCCCTTGCATGCAAAATGTGATTATTTTTGCTCAGGAGAAGACAATAGGTTGTGTTGGAATCAAATACTGATGGAGAAGTATTTGAATTGGTCAAGGTTGTTGGGTGAGTTTGAATGGGAGGTGAAGAGTAAATTAAGGATGGATTCATGGAAAAAATCATGGGATTCAAGTGGGGGAAGTGGTATGGCCGAATAAGGGGTCTTGGGTAGGAAAATTTGGCTAAGGGGGTTGTGTTAGGCATTTTGGCTAGTGGAAAGTGTGGGTGCCGGATTTTTGTTCTTCTTTTCCTTTGAAATTGCCGAATCTACTTGTGAATTGACCACTCGTGCATCTTTTCTTCTCTTTTGTCAAATCATTTTTCTTCTCTTGGCTCACTCTCTCCTACACTTCTAGCTTTGGGAAAAATACGGTTATCTTCTCCCTCACTATTGTCCTATTCGGTTCTCTCTAGTAGTCGACACCCTTTCCTCTCCTTAACTGAATCTATTTCTTTAGTTTTCCTGCGTTTCTGACCTCTTCTTCTAATAGCCGAATCTATCCTCCACCAACACTTAATCTCGTATTCTCTAATTGGTAAGCCTCTACTCCCACTTTCTTTCTTTCCTCTTTGCACTATTCTTCTTTCTTTGGTCGAATACAACACTCTCTCGTCCTCTTATTATTCTTTCTCCTCTCCCTGCTTAGCATAAGCTGAAGCACTTCTTCTTTGGTGTAGGCCGAACCTATTGGAGTTTAAGTATACCCTCATCACCGTTCATTCAGCCTTCGAATCTCGGGAAGTGGTCGAGTCTTGTTGCCTTAATCAGGGGAGGTAGGCCGAACTCCCTCCCACTGCAAGGAGTCTTCATTCTCTAGGGTCACAGATAACGTCTTGAACCGCAAATCATCACAAGTGTGTAATCTTACACCTCTGTATAAACTGCTATTGCTGTGAACTATGAGTCGGCTAAAAGCCGAAATGCCGAAAAGCCAGAATACCGACAATTGAGATTACTCGAACGTGAGAGCGCTCGTGGTGATAAAACGAGCCACTAGTGATGGTGATAAACTATTGGGAGTGTCACGAACACTCTCGTAGAACTGAGGCCATAACGGGCCTTGTTGGGCTGAAGCGGGCTAAATGGGCCCAACGGGTTAACAGGCCCATACGAGCGAGAACGATGAAAATTAATAGTTGATTGATGCGGCTGTGAAGTCTGCAAAACCGAGACTGAAAACGAACTGAGTGGGTTACACGAGCGTGTGGGCCCATACGTGCCGAAATTGGGTTTTAGGCCCAATAGCACTGTAATGACCGGGAATGGAAATCATGTCGCTCAAGGCAATTGTAGGCCTTCAGAAAGGCCGTTGTAGGGGTAAAATTACTGAAATACCCTTGATGGGTAGATTACTGAAATACCCTTGATGGGTAGATTACTGAAATACCCTTGATGGGCAAATTACTGAAATACCCTTGATGGGTAAATGACCATTTTACCCTTAGTGGTAGGATCATCGATGTATAAGTAGTAACTGTATGATTGATGTCTATAATGATGCACTGCTTACATGATTTAATTGTGACATGACATACTGCATGGGTTGGGTTATGGACTTGGAGGAAGCACTGTACTGGTGGCTCTGCTACATTATACTAATTTAGTGGCTTTTGCCACGTTATACTGATTTAGTGGCTCAGCCATGTTTACTGTTATTAGCAGCTAGTCTGCGTTATTGGTGTGCTGGTTGGGTGGGTTGACTTGGTCCCCACAGGTGTGTTGGTTGGTACGGGTGGTGTGTTGGTTGGACTGGGATGGGCACATTTTTGTTTTGCATATCATAGGGCTTTTCGCCTGCATCATCCTTGAATAGGGCTTGGTCCGCATCGACATCTTGTATGGGCTTGGGCCCAAATTGTGGGTGTAATAGGGGATTACACACTGAGTTCTCGTAACTCACCCTTTATCCTTAACTGTGTAGGTAATCCCCAATCTTAGAGGATTTGGAGCTACGAGGGACTCGGAGGTGGCCACACGCGTCCTGTATGTTCAAGGGGGTTAATTTAGTCATTTTACTTTACTTTACTTTACTTTAATTTTGGGGTTAATATTTTCTGTAATAAGGCCATTGGATTTGCTTTAACTTTTATTTGGGATTTCTTTAATTACTGCAAGTTTATTTAACACGGGTTTTTAAAACAATAACAACTGTTTTTTTTTAAATATCACGTTTTCGCAACTGTTTAAAACAAATTTCTAAAACAGACACGGTTTTTAAAAAGTAAGATAATACATGCATTTCTGAAAGGGTATTAATTCGAGTAAACTTCTTTTGTTAACAAGCAACGAAAAAATGGGATTTTGGACGTTTAAAGTTTTGATTTGAAAATAAGTTTTCCAACGATCACAAGGTTTTCAAACAACACCTGATGTGGCACACTAGATCCGATCATAACGTCTAGGCCGGGTTTGGGGTGTTACAACCCGTCCGGGTTAAATCCAATTCATAACATATGCTCGAGAGGACTTATATCAGGATTACCCATCCGGGATAAATCCTATCAGAATTGAGATCGAAGGATTACTCATCCGAGCTAAATCCTATCCGTAACACATGCAGGACCTCTTTCGTTTCGGGAAATCACATATCCATTGATTTTCCATTTATTCAACCGGGATTTAAACACTTTTCATACCTTATCGGCATTTGATTATTTCATACCTCCGTAACATTTATGTAATTCGAGTAAAACACATTCTACATTCATGTCAAGCATACAAGTAACATTTTATTCATTTACCGAGCTATATCGAGTAGGTGATCATTTCACATATTTATGACATCGATAAAATTCACAAACACGACATTTAAATCAAGCATAAAAACATATACAATTTAGTTACACGAACTTACCTCGACAAATGTTCGTGTACATAAATCCCCTAATTCGACATTTTCCTCGTTCTAACTCTGAATTTGGTCTATTCGAATTTATACAAGTAAATTTAATATCAGTTTATCACATTTTACACTTATTTGGACTCAATTTTTATCCTAGGCAAAATTACCATTTTGCCCCTAACTTTTCCATAAATTACCATTTTGTCCCTAGGCTCGGAAAATGAAATTCATGAAATCTGACCTTCTACCCAAGCCTAGCCAAAATATACATACAACTTTTACAGCACATACATTTCACAAATTTCAGCATTTTCCATGGATTTTCACCAATTTTCATTTTAGTCCCTAAATCAAGTTTTCATGAAAAATCACTTTGTAAAAGTTGTTTATCTATCATCAATCTTTCATTTTCTACCATCAATTTCAAATTTCCAGCATATACATCCTTGACACAATTTTTATACTTTGATAACTTTTCAAATTAATCCTTCAAATAGAGAGATTAAGCTATCCCGATTCCAAAAATATCAAAATTACTAAAAACGGGACAAAGAAACTTACCCAATTTGGCCATAAAAGTCTCATCTCTCTCTCCTAGGGTTTCCATTTTTATTTTTGGGGAAGAATATTGTCGAAACCATTTTTAAGTTTTAAAAAAAAATGGGGATCTACTTTTAAAATGACAGATAGAGTCGCCACCAATCCCTTTTTTTTTAGGTGTGATCGGGTCACCTTGAGATTGATCGTTAAAACATTTTGATTTATTAAAATGATACTTTTGGCCTACGAAATTTGAGAAAGCAAGTTCGGGAGTCGGTTACGTACGAGGAAGGATTAGCACCCTCGTAACGCCCAAAATTGGTACCGAATTGGTTGATTAATGTTTTAATATCAAAAAATTGAAAAGATTTTAAAATACGATCCTTTTTTTGATAAATAAAACTAGTATAAATTAAACCAGACGCTGAGACCCGCTTATTTTGAAAGAATAAAATTTCATACCCAGTGAGTTAGGATACGACATTTCGAATCTTCAAAACTAAGCTTGTCTTTTGCTATTCAAAACTCGTTATTTAAATTTAAGAAGGATATTCGGTTATTTAGGTTAAATGAGAAATCAAAATCCAGTGAGTTAGGGCATTATTTCTCAGAATTCCCGAATACGGAATATTGCCTTTGTTTTTGGAAATCCTTATCTCGAGAATACAAAATGTCACATCCAGTGAGTTAGGACACAACATTTTCGAATTCCCGAGAATAAGTTTTTTTATTTAGCTTATGCTTTAATTTAAAAATAATTGGTTCTTTAGACTTCATGAGAAAAATCGAGACCCAGTAAGTTAGGGTACGATTTCTTTCGAATCTTAGAACGCGAAGTATTTGTTTATTTCAAAGCGAAAGTTTTAACGCCTCAAATAAAAGGTAATATGATCGTAGTAAAATAGAAAATGAATTATAGTACACATGCATAATAAATACAAGGGTAACAATAACAATGATAAAGGGAAAAATAAATAGAAGCTAAAACAAAAATTTTATATAAAATAATAGGTAAAATTTTAAAGAACAATAAATAATTAAATAAAAGAAAATAAAATCAAATAAAAAAAAAGCTAATAGAAATTCAATATATAATAAATATTATATACAATAAAATAATAATAGTAGCAACAAAGATACAATAATAATAATAAGATATGTTAATAAACAAATAATAATATTAATAAAAATAAAAATGATAATAATAATATTATTAATAATAATAATATCGAAATATACCAAATAAAACATGAAGAAATAAAACAAAGGAGTAAAATAAAGAAATACATGCATGCATGATCAAAATGAAAATATTACATACAAAAATATATAAAAAATGATGGTACTAATAAAATATATACAAAATACTAAAATAAAATAAAAAATGGATTAAATAAAACAATATAAAAATAATCGAAGTAAATTAATAGGGATTAAATTGGAGTTAAAACAAAATCATGATGCTAAATTATAAAAGTAAATAATTAAAAAGGATTGAATTGAGATTAAAATAAAGTTACGGGGCCAAATTTAAAAAGAAGAAGAAAGAATTGGGGCAAATTAGCAATAAAATAAAAAAGAAAACTAAATTGAAACACGCGCCATTGACGAGGGATTCACTGGGTAATTTCACCCTTTTCCCAAAACGACGCCATTTAAATGGGGATCCAATTGAAAACAAAACAAAGTTTCGGGTTAAAATTAAAAAAAAACTTAATTGCGAAACTTCAAAAAAGCGGAAGGACTGATTTGGCAATAAGACCATTAAGAAAAAACACGCGGATCCTATAGGCGCTGGATCGGGTCAAGTCGGGTCGCCTTATGCGGCGTCGTTTTGAAGCCACTTAATCAAGCTTCAAACGACGTCATTTTAGATGATTTAAACAAAAGGTTAATAAAAACCTTAAAAGAATCAGAAAACTTTAAGCCCCTTTCGTTTTGAAACCGAAACCCTAGTTTCCTTTTCTCCATCGACCCGCAATCTAAAACCTCTCCGTTAACCACTAAAATGCCACTGAAAACGGCGATTAGCGATACACGAAGGTTCGATTCACTTTCATAAACACCGATCTGCCGTGCTCTCCAACCAATATCCTCATCTAAAACTCCGACTGCGATGGAAAAGATGAGGATAGAAACTTACGACGGCAATCCTTTCCTTTTTTATTTTCGTTTGTATACTCAAAATAAAAATAATAATCAGTGAACAAGAAATTTTAAATCGAATAAAAAATGAAATCACCTTTCGATTCTTGCTTTTGATTTTGTATTCTTTTTGCGTATTATTCTCTCTGTGTGCGTAAAAAAATTACAGGATGGCTGATTCGGTTTTATAGCCGAATCGAAATATAATTTTCGTATACATATTTTTTTGCTGTTTCTCTGCTATTGGAGCCCCTGTTTGCAGGTTTGGATGGCGCGGACGTGGCGTACGGAGGCGCGTGGGGCGTACAGAGACGCGAGCTGTGGAGTGCTTGGAGGCACGCGCGGGGGAGGCTGCGGCGCTGGCTGAATCCAGAACCCTCTAGGGTTTTTGGAACGTCGAAAATATTGGGCCATTCGGGCCTGCAAAGTTTTGTGTAATGATTTGGGTTTGGATTTGTTTTGGGCTGGGGTTGGTTAGGCTAGGTTTTAGTTTATTTGGGTCCCAATGTGGGCCATTTGGACTTTAAATGTAATTGGACTGATAAACTGTTTTGGATTTTATTTTTATTATTTTGCTTTATTTTTTGATTTGGGTTTGGGACCCGGGCTAAATTTGGCTAATACAGCTGCCCCTCTTTGCTCATTGTCGTGTAACGGGAATGGAGCAAAGACTTTAAAAGAGCCAAATTTGCCCGGTCTCGCCGAGTCCAGACTTCTTTCGGTGCTTTTCTTCTTCGAGTAGCTTCATTCCATCCCACGGCATCCTTAGGGGTATAAGAACTAGCGCTTCGATTTAATTCAAGGAAATTAGACTAGTAGCTTCAATCTACTCCGCCGCAACTTCGGGGAGATGAGATTTGCTGTCTTCACTCTACTCCACTGCAACTTCAGGGAGATAAGACTTGTATGGTAAATTCAATCCGACCTACTGCAACTTCAGAGGTATAGGATTCGTTGTTTTAATCCACTCCACTGCAACCTCAGGGAGATAGGATTAACTATCTTCAGTCTGCTCCACTGTAACTTCAAGGAGATAAGACTTGTTTTGATCTGCTCTACTGTAACTTCAGAGAGATAAGATCTGTAATTTATGGCTTCAATCTGTTCCATTGCAACTTTAGGGAACTAAGATTTGCCGTGGTGGATTTGATCCGACCTACTGCAACTTCAGAGGTATAAGACCTGTAAATTCGTTGATCTTGTTACACCATCTTCTGGGGAACATGACCTGTAGAATCGATTTATAGATTTATGCTTATGCATAATGATTAGGATGCCATGATCGGAATGAATCAAATGCTCCTAGCTAAATGTATTATGGATGACATTTGCATGAATGCAGAATGTCATGAGAATGATCCTTTGTAGAATAATTAGGATGCAATGATCAAATTGAATCGAATGCTCCTAACTAAATGTGTTTTGCATGAATGCAGAATTTCATGAGAATGATACCTTTTTAAACGCTTAGGATTGACATTGCTCATTGTTCTTTCAGGTTGTATCACTGACGTAATATCCTGTCTTCTTGTTCAACAGACATTTTTGACAGCAAATTCGAAGAAATGGTCACTGTTCAGAGTTTCCTTCTCAAACATTTCCAACCCTTAGGTTTGGTGAGTTCTAAATAAAAGTCCTGTTTCAGGTTCTCATATTATTTAGAAGTTTTCAGATTAATATGCAAAACTCCTTTTATGAAAATATTACTAGCCCATTATTCATTTCTTCAATATAAAATACTTGAAAATAATCATAAATGATGGACAAAATGGAAATTTATCAGAAACGAAATCTGAAAAGAATAAGTTAATTAAAGGAAGCAAGCATTGCTGGAATACAAAATGATTAGGGGACAAGATAGATGCCCCGGCTATCGCAGCCTGAGCTTTTCTGTACGGACTTTCTGAAGACCATTTTAAGCTCAATATGTGTTTAGGAGATCGAGAGTACTCTGTTGACGATCCAAGACGTAACATCTCTCCTCCTTCTTAATTCAGGTGTGGTAAGATTACCGCATGCCCCATCGTTGATTGCAATTTGAGCCGCCCTTTTCGGGTTTTCGACTCAAAAACCCCTTTGGTCTCAAGGTGCCCTTTGCGGGTTTTCACCTTGGCCTCTCCGTTTTTTCATTTTTTCATTCATTCATTTTTTTCATTTTTTTTAGAGAGGGTCTCAAAGCGCCCTTTGCGGGTTTTCACTTTCACCTCTTTTCCTCTTCAAGTATAGTACTTATTGACTGAATCCGAGTTTATAGGATTGGGTAAGTTTTTCCCATCCATCTCAGCTAAGATCAGTGCTCCTCTGGAGAAAGCCTTTTTCACCACATAAGGTCCTTCCCAATTTGGCATCCATTTCCCTCTGAAATCCTTTTGTATAGGAAGGATCTTTTTCAAAACTAAGTCCCCCTCATGAAATTCTCTTGGGCGAACCTTTTTATCATAAGCTTGCATCATCCTCTTTTGGTACATCTGACCATGACGAATAGCCCTTAGCCTCTTTTCCTCAATCAAGTTCAACTGGTTGTATCGAGACTGGATCCATTTGGCTTCATCTAACTTTAGCTCTGACAAGACTGAAAGAGAAGGAATTTCAACTTCGATGGGTAACACCGCCTCCATTCCATAAACCAATGAGAAAGGAGTTGCCCCGGTGGAGGTCCTGACTGATGTTCGAGAAGCATATAGAGCGAATGGTAACTTCTAGTGCCAATCTTTATAGGTTTCAGCCATTTTCCCCACAATATTCTTATTTTTTTATTGGCTGCTTCCACTGCACCATTCATTTTTGGACGATACAGTGACGAGTTGTGGTGTCTAATCTTGAATTGACTACAGACCTCTACTATCGTGCTATTGTTCAGGTTGACTGCATTGTCTGATATGATCTTTTCAGGCATCCCGTATCGACATATAATTTCCTTCTTTAAGAATTTGCTAACTGCCAATTTAGTGACACTGGCGTATGAAGTAGCCTCTACCCACTTGGTGAAATAATCAATGACTACAAAGATGAACTGATGCCCATTGGAAGCTTTTGGAGAGATCGGCCCGATGACATTCATGCCCCACATAGAGAAAGGCCATGGGGAAGTCATAATATGCAAAAGGCGAAGGAGGTACATGAATTTTGTCTCCATAGATCTGGCATTTGTGACACGTTTTAGCATAATTGATGCAGTCCCCTTCCATGGTAGACCAATAGTATCCAAGTCTCATGATTTGTCTAGCCATTGTGAAACCATTGGCATGCGTTCCACAAACACCTTCGTGGACTTCTTCTAGAATTTTCTTAGCTTCAACAGCATCCACACATCTCAATAGTACATGATCTTTTCTTCTTTTATACAAGACCTCCCCATCTAAGACATAGTCACAAGCTAGTCTTCTCAACGTCTTCTTATCATTCTCGGTCGCTTGTTCAGGATATTCACGGTTTCTCACATATCACAATATATCTTGGTACTAGGGGTGATCATCCCTTTCTTCTTCCTCCACATTGTAACAATGAGCTAGGGCCTCGTAAATACTCATTTGAATAGGTCTTACATCCTCTTGTTTACTCACTTTGATCATGGAAGCCAAGGTAGCCAAAGCATCTGCGATTTGGTTTTCGTCTCGTGGGAGATAATTGAAAGCAATGTCATCAAACTCCTCAATTAACCCCAGAACTATCCTTCGATAATTGATCAATTTGGGGTCTCTTGTCTCCCATTCACCCTTCAATTGGTAAATCACCAGTGTATAATCTCCGTATACTTCCAGCACTCTAATTTTGCGTTCTACGGAAGCACAGAGTCCCATGATACATGCTTCGTATTCTGTCATGTTATTCGTATAATCAAAATCCAACTTGCATGTGAACGGATAATGATCTCCATTTGGGGATACCAAGACTGCCCCAATTCCATTGCCTACAGCATTTGATGCTCCATCAAAGTTCAATTTCCAAAGGTGATCCTTTGTAGCGTCTTCTTCTTGAGAGGCGCCACATACATTAAATCTTCATTGGGGAAGTCAAAGTCCAGAGGCTTATAATCTTCTAGAGCTCTGCTAGCTAGAAAGTCTGCTATTGCGCTCCCTTTCACAGCTTTTGACTCACATAGACGATGTCAAATTCAGAAAGCAGGATTTTCCATCTGGCCATCCTTCCATTTAAAGCCGTTGACTCCATCATGTGCTTTAGGGGGTCTAATTTCAAGATTAACCAGGTCGTGTGGTATAGCATGTATTGCCTCAATCTCCGAGTCGTCCAAATCAAGGCACAACACAATTTCTCAATTGGCGAATATCTCATCTCACACTCAGTGAATTTCTTGTTGAGGTAGTATATCGCCTTCTCCTTTCTTCCCGAATCATCATGTTGACCTAGCACATATCCCATAGAGTGATCAAACACTGTCAGATACATGATTAATGGCCTATCCGAGCATGGGGGTGACAATACTGGAGGGTTTGACAAGTACTGTTTGACCCTATCGAAAGCTTTCTGGCATTCATCATCCCACACGCCTGGATTATGCTTCTTCAGAAGATGAAATATGGGATCACATTTCTCGGTTAACTGTGAAATGAACCGAGCAATGTAATTTAACCTTCCCAAGAAACCTCGAACTTCTTTTTGATTACGTGGTGGAGGCAATTCTTGTATAGCTCGAACCTTGTCTGAGTCAATCTCGATTCCCTTCCTGCTGACTATGAAGCCCAGCAATTTGCCAGATTTAGCTCCAAAAGTACATTTCATTGGATTGAGCTTCAATTGGAATTTTCTCAACCTCAGGAACAGTTTCCTCAAAACTCGAATGTGTTCCTCTTCTGTTCTAGACTTTGCAATCATGTCGTCCACATAAACTTCGATTTCTTTATGCATCAAGTCATGGAACAAAGTCACCATAGCCCTTTGGTATGTAGCTCCCGCGTTTTTCAACCCAAACAGCATCACTTTATAACAGAATGTACCCCATAATGTTATGAAGGTAGTCTTTCTCATATCTTCAGGATGCATTTTTATCTGATTGTACCCCAAGAATCCATCCATGAATGAAAACAACGAGTAGCATGCCGTGTTATCCACCAGAGTATCAATATAAGGCAAGAGGAAATTATCCTTTGGGCTAGCCTTATTTAGGTATCTATAATCTATGCACATTCGCACTTTCCCATCTTTCTTAGGGACAGGCACGATGTTGGCTACCCATTCCGAATATTTGATCTCCTGCAAGAATCCGGCATCAAACTATTTTTTGACTTCCTCCTTTATTTTTAGCACAATATCCGGCCTCATCCTTCAGAGCTTCTACTGAACTGGCTTGCAATCCTCTTTTATGGGAAGCCAGTGTACTACAATGTCAGTGCTTAACCCCGATATATCTTTGTATGACCACGCAAAGACATCCTCAAATTCTTGAAGTGAATCTACGAGGTCTCGCTTCATTTTTTCGGTTATGCACGTTCCAATTTTCACTGCCTTTCCCTCTTTCAAGGTCACAACCTCCACTATATCTTCATGAGGTAGAATTTGTTTTTCCTCTTGTTCTACCATTCTTAACAAGTCTGGAGATGAGCCACAGTCTATATCACCTTCAAAGTCCTGGGATCCCTCTAAACACATCTTGCTCAAAAGGGGATTCTGATCCAGTAACAGCATCACTCATGTCGTTAATATCTGGGAATCTGTTGTCGGTACAAAGGAATATATAAAAAAAGAATAAATTTAAGAATAATTATTCGTATGGTACGAGCATAAATGAAGAATAAAAGAATATTTGGAATAAAGAATGATTATGATTATGGATGAATTGGAAAGAATAAAGAATATTTGTTCAAAAAGAATTCAGAAGCATTTTCATTGAATTAAAGATTTGGGCCATAAGCCTATTTCACAAAGGATGCTTATCACTCCTAGGCCTAGAGCAATAAGTGTTCTGAGACATTACTCTGAAATAGTTCTAAACACTATAGGGATCTCTTCTGCAGTCCAATTATTTAGAACGCTCCCAGGTTCATAAGGGCGGATATCTGACAAGCTCCCCCCTTCAATCGCCTCCTCGAATAAGGCATTAATGTAGACATTGCCCAACATTGCTATAATGTCTTCTTCTTTTGGCGCCTTCTGCTCAGCATGAATGACCCCTCCCGACACAAAGGTTTTGGATATGTATGGAATCATCATTGGCTCCCACTTGATTTCCTCTCTGCTCAACCGTGCTCTTCTCCTCTCTTGCTTCTTTTCGAGTTCTTTCTTTCTCTGTCTCGCGTCTGGCTTAAACCCTAAGCCGAAGCAGTTTCATGTTTTATTTAGCAACGGTACCTCAACCTTTCCTTGGAGGTATTTTCCTAGCCCTTTTCCTGGCAAAGCTCCTTTTCCTACGGTCATCTGCAATCCCATTCTTGTGGTTTTAGAGATTTTTGGTACCGGAATTTTGTTTCCTTCCGTAATAAAGGTAGCATTTACGAATTCTAAAGATCGAAAAGAGCACTCGATTGCCTCGTCATTCATCACTAGGTATGGTGCATCGCTGGTTACAGCTGCGATAATATCCTCTTCGGCCTTTATTGTCACTAACCGACCCTCTGATACTAACTTCAGTTTCTGATACAATGATGAAGGTACTGCTCCCACTGAGTGGATCCACGGTCTTCCTAGTAAGCAGTTGTAGGAAGGCTTGATATCCATGACCAAGAAATCCACCTCATAAGTAGTCGGGCCAATTAATAAGTGTACCTCGATTCTCCCCATGACTATTCTTTGCATGCCATCAAACGCCTTCACTATGTTCTGGCACTCTTTCATGTGTGAACCATCCACAGGTAATCTGTTTAATGTGGATAAGGGTAATACGTTTAACGTCGACCCGTTGTCTATCAAGATCCCTGGTAGTGTGTACCCTTTGCATCTAGTGGTAATATGCAAAGCCATAGTGGATCCCCTGCCGCCTGGCGGAATTTCATCATCGTTGAAATAGATGAAATTGTCAGCACTTATGTTACCAATCAATCTATCCAGTTTATTAACCAAGATATCATTGGCCACATAGGTCTCATTCAAAACCTTCATCAATGCATTCCGATGCACGTCTGAACTCAAGAGCAAAGTCAATACAGATATGCATGCTAGCTGTTTATGCAACTGCTCCACCATGCTGTATTCACTGTGCTTTAAAAATTTTAGAAACTCCTTAGCTTCTTCTTCTTTCACCGGCTTATTGACAGGTGACTCGGGCTCGCCTGATTTTTTTTTCTCTTGTTCTACCATTGGAGTTTTCCCTTTTATTGGTTCTGGTCGGGTATTTACCAAATCGTAGCATCTCCCACTACGAGTATGAGAACCTGTATCTGGATCTTCCTTTGCTGATTTCTCTTTTCCTTGGATCGTCACATTACAATCATAGTTCCAAGGGACTCTCTTGCTATCCTTATACGAAAAAACTACTGGCTTTTGGATTATGACTCACGGTGCCACTTGTGTTCTGGCTTCATTGACTCTTGGCTTCGAGATGATCACTATTGGGCGGCTGCCCTTTTGGACTCGTTCCACTGATCCCTCATCTGAGGTATAAACCTCTCGTCCTTCTAATCCTTTAATCTCCTCATAAAATTCCATCTCTTTATTATCCATCAGATTTTGCACTATGGCTTTGAACTCAGTGCATTCCTGGATTCCATGCCCTTCTCTATTATGGAACTCGCAATGGTTCCTCTTACTTTCGGACCTCTCTTCCGAATCTGATATGATCAGTCCTCTCTCCACCATCTCCTTCCAAACCTGTCTCAATGGGATTCTGACTTCTGCAACCTCATATTTAACTTTCCTCCCATCATCATTTATTCCATTTACTCCTTGCTCCGTATGATTAGGTAAGGGGTTTACTGCTACATTTTGTACGGGTGAGTCGTCAAACTTTACGATCCCCATTTTTATTAGCTTTTTGACTACCTTCTTGAACGCGGTGCAATTTTTAATTGAATGCCCCGCAATCCCAGCATGATATTCGCAATGGGCGTTTGCGTCATACCACTTGGGAAACGGGGGTTGCAGCGGTGTTAAGTAGAAAGTGGACACTACATGTGCGTCAAAGAGGTTCTGGTATAGCTCTTTATACGTCATGGGTATAGGTGTGAACTGTATCCTTTCGGCGCTCACCCTTTTTGTGGATTCTTGTTTCGGGGGACCTTAATGATTAGTGGTTATTGTTTTTGGCTGGCTCACCGTGATCGCTCTCGAATGGCCCTTGTTATACGCACTCGTGTTATTCACCTCATTCTCCCTCCTTCTCGGGGCTGATCTCCTAGTGCCTTCCCCTGCTTCAATTTTCCCACATCTTATCACATTTTCTATCATCTCCCCCGACATTACGATATCAGAAAAGCTTTTAGTAGCGCTCCCTAGCATGTGGTTGATGAAGGGAGCCTTTAAAGTACTGATGAAGAGCATGATCGTCTCTTTCTCTAAGAGTGGGGGTTGAACTTGCGTCGCCACCTCCCTCCATCGCTGAGCATACTACCTAAAGCTCTCATTTGTCTTCTTCTCCATATTCTAGAGTGTAATCCTATCGGGCGCTATGTCTTTCACGTGGTTGTACTGTTTCATGAAAGCTTGAGCCAAGTCTTTCCATGAGCCTATTTGGGAACGGGTTAACTGATTGTACCACTTGGCCGCAGACCCGGTCAGACTTTCTTGAAAGTAGTAGATTAATAACTGGTCATTGTTGACATATCCTGTCATTCTCCGATAGAATATCGTTATGTGAGCTTCGGGACAGCTAGTCCCATTGTACCTCTCGAACTCTGGTATTTTAAACTTCAGTGGGAGCACCAGATCTGGGACCAAGCTTAAATCTTTTGCATCAATCCTGCAACGGGAATCAGTAGTTTCCATTGCTTTAAACTTCTCCTCCAACCACTTACACCTCTCTTCTAATTGCCTTTGAGATTCTGTCGTTACTCTTTCCTCTCCTACCACTTCATACAAGTCAGGAACAATTGGATTGTTTGAATTATGGCCAGGGTTAGAGCTTGAGCCAGCCTGGAAATTCATCGGTGCCGAGGCTCCAGCCTGAATCTGTTGTGGCCTAATAGAGACAGATAGCCTTTGTGGATTTATCTCTGGTGGTGCATGTACATGCGTTGGAGTAAAGCCAGGAGGATATTGAGGATCACTTTCCATGATATTATCTATAGGGTTTTTCCCTTTGTCTATTCCTCCCGCCAGTAGCTGAGTCAATTGAGACATCATATTTTTTTGTGACTCCATCATCCAGTCCATCATATCCTATTGGATCTTAGCCAGCTGCTCCTGCATTTGCAGCTGAAGTTTATCTTGCATCTCCCTTTAGAGTTGTTCGAGTTTTTCTAATCTCTGATCCATATCTTTCGTCTTGGTTCGGGTACCATAGGGATGTTTGGTTTTTTCGGTATCCAGGTTAATGCTGAAATAATTTTTATTCAATTAGAATCTTTTAATAACCTTTAATGCATATGAATGAAATGAAAACGAATGCAAATGCATGAATGCAAAGAAGGTGTCGACTCTTATTCAATTCCATTTAGAAAACTTTATTAGAAAACAAAGCTCTTTACATAAAATAGATTACAAATACGGCTTTGCCCTAATGCTCAGAGTTTTAACTTTCCTAAGCAACGAAGCTAGCTCCTGACCCCTGTCTGATTCCAACTCGTACTTCACACTTAGCGTGTCGGCCTGAACTGCCAAGGTTTGCAGATGGTTAGCTACCTCCTGGATCTGAGGAACGGCTTCGCCCATAATGTAATCTCGATCCCTAACTTGACTCTGAGAGTGATCAAACTGTTCCTTCCAACACTCCTCATTTGCTTCAAGGAGTTCTACCCGAAGCTCACAACTTTACAAAACAAACTCTAGCTCTTCTATTCTTCCTTTCATTTCTTCAATTTTGTTCAAACTGGCTCTTAGCTCAGCCACGGAATTACGATTTCTATACTAGTAGAGTGCTTTTTCAAGCTCTGCCACTCTGGCCTTTAATTCTCCTTTGTCGTTCTGGGCTTCTGATAGACTCTTTTCTAGCATCTCTCTCTGAGTTTGAGACTATTGGAACCTTTTCTTCCACTGATCAGCCTTGGTTTTTTCCATTTGAATTTCTTGTCACCACTGCTCTGAAGTTTTCCCTAATCCAGTAATCCTCATCGATAGACGCATCTTCTTATAGTCCGTCTTTAAACTATCCAGATCCTCTTCAACCCGGCTTTTCCCTTTTCTTAACTTTTCAGCCTCTGCCTTTTGCACCTCCACATCTAATCTCAAGTGCATTCTTTCTTCCTCTAACTGCTCAATCTTTTTCTCGAATTTAGAACTCTTCTTTTCAAAGTCTTGTCTTATAATCTCTAGTTCCGACGGGACAGCCTGTAGGTATTCTTCCATTAGTCGAGCACCTTCTAAACATGGCTCAGAAATATTATCATTAGTCCTTTTGCTAAACCATTCGCTATATTCAGGCGTCATCATAGAACCAACAGACAACCTCTTCATCCGGCGAGTCTGGTTCCAAGCAGTGGAGATTTCCTTGACCCTCTTCTTGTAATTATCTCCTTTATACGAAAACTCGTATTACGATAGACCGTGCATTGTCAGTACAAACTGCCTTGATCCGTACTGTCTGAGTACAAGTAAAGGAGAATAACCAATAGCTCCCCAAATTCCGAGCAAAGGGACCCAATCGAAACTCCCACATCAGAACAGGATCTCATTGGGCACCAACCATGGAGCTCTCCATTCAATATCCTCTTCCCGAAGATTTTGTAGAAGTGCTGTCCAATTCTCTTCTGACACATCATCTCTTTTCGGTGTTGCTGCTATCTCTTTCAGTGGGGAATAATTATCACTGAAGACCCGATAAGAAATCTTTTCCACCTTCTAGAAGTGGCTGTGAAACCAAACCAACAACAACTGAGCGCATCCTACGAATCTGCCCTCTCCGGATCTTCTACATGCATTCAGTGACCTAAAAGTTTCGGCCAAGATTGAAGGAACTGGCGTGATCCCTGTACTGAGTCGGTCGAAGAGATCTGTGACTGCTTCATCTACATACCCTAAGGCCGTAGGGAATAACATCAACCCGTAGATGCTCAATGCGAAGACATCAACTCTCCTCTTCATATCAGGGTGAGCTAGAATCAAATCCCTCAAATTCCTCCATGAGATGCACTTGCACTCCCCCTTTTGCTTAATCCTGGCAATAATCCATTGCTTACTCATTTCGGTAATGCTCATCAATTTCTTCCAAGAGGCTGGGACGTAAGTAGCTCTCGAATAGACTTTATCATTTTGAATCCTCGGACAATGCAGTAGAGCTGTGTATTCTTCCACGGTGGGTACCAAATCCACTCTCCCGAAGGTAAAACAACTATGTACGGGATTCCAGTACTGAGCGAGGGCTCGAAATAACTGCTCGTCTACTTTGATGTTAAGTAAGTATGGTAAATCCCCGTAATTATGGTAGAACAGCATCTTGGTCTCATCGTCCCACTGACCCCATATCACTTTTAACTCTTGAAGGTTATTCTGCGTAACACTAACGCGAGTGTAGTCCCATAACTCTGACACATGTCCCGCAGCTAGACTATCCCCCTTCTCTAATTGTGTTGTTTCTGACCAAGTTCGGACAGTCGCGTTTTCTTCCACTTTATCAAGAAAGTCATTTTCCATGCCGAGCTCTCTAATTTAGCAACCGAACCCAAATTGACACCTCTCTCTAATATGAAAATGCATGCAAAGTAAAAAAGATAAAACACAAAAAGTCAGTACAATATATAGAAACAAAAATTCAAAGCATGTAAAAAAAATTCAAGCGCCTATCTAGGTGACCACTAAGGTTTATCATAGCTCTACCTAGGGTGGGCTCTTAGGGCTTTCTATATGCAGTTTGGTCCTAAAGTTAAGGTACCTGAACTAGCAGACTCCTCGATCCTCACCCATTATAGGCTCATATAGACCGAGTTCGGTTCAGGGGGACACATTTCCCTATGGCTGCACGGAGATGAAAATATCACGAAGACATAGGTACGGATGCATCCCGAAAGCGATTCACTATCCTGCACGAAGGTGAAAACCTCACGAAGGAGTAGCTTCTCACTCCCACTTAAAAGGGTGTGACCCGACGGTCATGCAATATGATGCAAAAGTATTCTATAAGACTCGAACCACAGCAATAAGATGACGCAAGCAAATGCAATAAAAAGGATCATAATTGTTCAAATCAAATTTTCAATTTTCGATAAAAGGATAGAAAGTAGTCAATTTTACGGCTTGACTCTCTCTAACGTTTCCCCAGTGGAGTCGCCAAGCTGTCGAAACCATTTTTAAGTTTTTTTAAAAAAAGGGGATCGACTTTTAAAATGACAGATAGAGTCGCCACCAATCCCTTTTTTTTAGGTGTGATCGGGTCACCTTGAGATTGATCGTCAAAACATTTTGATTTATTAAAATGATACTTTTGGCCTACGAAATTCGAGAAAGCAAGTTCGGGAGTTGGTTACGTACGAGAAAGGATTAGCACCCTCGTAACGCCCAAAATTGGTACCGAATTGATTGATTAATGTCTTAATATCAAAAAATTGAAAAGATTTTAAAATACGATCCTTTTTTTGTTAAAGAAAACTAGTATAAATTAAACCAGACACTGAGACTCGCTTATTTTGAAAGAATAGAATATCATACCCAGTGAGTTAGGATACGACATTTCGAATCTTCAAAACTAAGCTTGTCTTTTGCTATTCAAAACTCGTATATTTAAATTTAAGAAGGATATTCGGTTATTTAGGTTAAATGAGAAATCGAAACCCAGTGAGTTAGGGCACTATTTCTCAGAATTCCCGAATACGAAATATTGCCTTTGTTTTTGGAAATCCTTATCTCGAGAATACAAAATGTCACATCCAGTGAGTTAGGACACAACGTTTTCGAATTCTCAAGAATAAGTTTGTTTATTTAGCTTATGCTTTAATTTAAAAATAATTGGTTCTTTAGACTTGATGAGAAAAATCGAGACCATGTAAGTTAGGGTACGATTTCTTTCGAATCTTAGAACGCGAATTATTTGTTTATTTCAAAATGAAAGTTTTAGCGCCTCAAATAAAATGTAATATGATCGTAGTAAAATAGAAAATGAATTATAGTACACATGCATAATAAATACAAGGGTAACAATAACAATGACAAAGGGAAAAATAAATAGAAGCTAAAACAAAAGTTTTATATAAAATAATAGGTAAAATTTTAAAGAACAATAAATAATTAAATAAAAGAAAATAAAAAAAAATAAAAGCTAATAGAAATTCAATATATAATAAATGTTATAAACAATAAAATAATAATAGTAGCAACAAAGATACAACAACAATAATAATAATAATAATAATAATAATAATAATAATAATAAGAAGATATGTTAATAAACAAATAATAATATTAATAACAATAAAAATGATAATAATAATAATATTATTAATAATAATAATATCGAAATATACCAAATAAAACATGAAGAAATAAAACAAAGGAGTAAAATAAAGAAATACATGCATGCATGATCAAAATGAAAATATTACATACAAATATATATATATAAAATGATGGTACTAATAAAATATATACAAAATACTAAAATAAAATAAAAAACGGATTAAATAAAAAAATATAAAAATAATCGAAGTAAATTAATAGGGATTAAATTGGAGTTAAAACAAAATCATGATGCTAAATTATAATAAGTAAATAATTAAAAAGGATAGAATTGAGATTAAAATAAAGTTACAGGGCCAAATTTAAAAAGATGAAGAAAGAATTGGGGCAAATTAGCAATAAAATAAAAAAGAAAACTAAATTGAAACGCGCGCCATTGACGAGGGATTCACTGGGTAATTTCACCCTTTTCACAAAACGACGCCATTTAAATGAGGATCCAATTGAAAACAAAACAAAATTTCAAGTTAAAATTAAAAAAAAAAAACTTAATTGCGAAACTTCAAAAAAGCGGAAGGACTGATTTGGCAATAAGACCATTAAGAAAAAACACGCAGATCCTATGGGCGCTGGATCGGGTCAAGTCGGGTCGCCTTATGCGGCGTCGTTTTGAAGCCACTTAATCAAGCTTCAAACGACGTCGTTTCAGATGATTTAAACAAAAGGTTAATAAAAACCTTAAAAGAATCAGAAAACTTTAAGCCCCTTTCGTTTTGAAATCGAAACCCTAGTTTCCTTTTCTCCACCGCGCCGCAATCTAAAACCTCTTCGTTAACCACTAAAACGCCACTGAAAACGGTGATTAGCGATACACGAAGGTTCGATTCGCTTTCATAAACACCGATCTGCCATGCTCTCCAACCAATATCCTCATCTAAAACTCCGATTGCGACGGAAAAGACGAGGACAGAAACTTACGACGGTAATCCTTTCCTTTTTTATTTTCATTTGTATACTCAAAATAAAAATAATAATCAGTGAAGAAGAAATTTTAAATCGAATAAAAAATGAAATCACCTTTAGATTCTTGCTTTTGATTTTGTATTCTTTTTGCGTATTATTCTCTCTGTGTGCGTAAAAAAATTACAGGATGGCTGATTCGGTTTTATAGCCGAATCGAAATATAATTTTCGTATACATATTTTTTTACTGTTTCTCTGCTATTGGAGCCCCTGTTTGCAGGTACGGATGGCGCGGACGTGGCGTACGGAGGCGCGTGGGGCGTGCGGAGACACGAGCTGTGGAGTGCGTGGAGGCACGCGTAGGGGAGGCTGCGGTGCTGGCTGAATCCAGAACCCTCTAGAGTTTCTGGAACGTCAAAAATATTGGGCCATTCGGGCCTGCGAAGTTTTGTGTAATGATTTGGGTTTGGATTTGTTTTGGGCTGGGGTTGGTTAGGCTAGGTTTTAGTTTATTTGGGTCCCAATGTGGGCCATTTGGACTTTAAATGTAAATGGACTGATAAACTGTTTTGGATTTTATTTTTATTATTTTGCTTTATTTTTTGATTTGGGTTTGGGCCCCGGGCTAAATTTGGCTAATACAAATATGACATAAAATAAGATGATACCTTTTATCATATTTTTAATTAATAAGTATTTTGCTATTTCCAATTTAGTTCTTGCCCTTTTTCTATATTTCCATGGATGAGTCACCAAGAATAATCTTTTTCTTAATGGTCTAATTACCATATAAGGACCTCTAGTTTTGAATTCCATAGCTATTTGATCCTTCTAGCTACTAGGATCCAACTTTTGCATTTTATGCGATTTGGTCCTTCTCGTAATTAAGCACATAATCGGTAAAATTTTCTTTACAAAATTTTCACACGACATTTCTAGTATACTATGGATCATATAATAAATAAATAAAAATTTATTTTTCGACTCGGATTTATGGTCCCGAGACCACTGTTCCGATTTCATCGAAATTGGGCTGTTACATCACCCACTATATATTAGTTGGCACTTAACCTTAAATTGTAACCATCTCAACCATTTGTGTTCTCCCACTATTGCTTTGATATGCTTTAGTTATATTTTGGGAAATCTTTTTAATCAAGGGTTCCATTAGTTGGTAAACTTTTCGGTATTAGTGAAGTTATCATCCAGAATTAAATTGGGAACAGAAAGCGAATTGAAACTACCCAAGCACAGAAGATTAACTTGAAAAATTTCTATTAAATGTCAAATACGATAGAAAAACCAATAAGTGCAAATAAAATAATAAAGGAGAGAAGACACCAAATTTTTGAGGTTTGAAAAATTGCCTATGTCCTCAGGCACCAACATATTGAATCAATCAAGATTACATTTTAAGGATTCTTATGTGATCTACTTACTTTGTATATTAAGATATGCAATCCAAGAAGATATAGCCTAACTTTATGCTCTTTTGTATCCTTATATAAAGAAAGACTGATTTGATGTGATTTAGACAGATTAAGATGGATTAAAAGTTACTTTGTGAAGATGTATTTGTTCTCTAAATAAGGAAGCCTTGATAGATGTTTTATTATCGAGGTAAGTTTTTTTTACTGGCTGTCGAAATGGCAACGAAAGTGACCACTACGATTGGTACTTCGATAGGCAACATAACTTGCCTTATTTGGAGTTGGAAACCTTTTCAACCAAATCACTCAGATAATGACTTAAATGATTTTGTGGATGTATGTTGACCCATATTTGAAGATTAATCTTGTGGAACAACAACTCTTTGAAGATGGGATCGGATCAAGCAATCAAATCCCTTAGATTGTGGAGAACGAATCGAGATATCATTGAATATAACATCGAAGAATAAATCCCCAACATTCCAATTTATATTGGTCTTTATTAATATATTGTATTTTGCCATTTATTAGCTGTTGTTTAATAGGATTGAATTGTAATCGATCTCTAGTATGTTAGTATATCTCGAACTTCTATATATTCAAAAGACTTTATAGGTTTTGTATGAGAGTTGATAACATTTATTTGTTCATAGAGGAACATTTTTTTGTGAGAGTGCATTCAGAGTGTAAAACAAATTTGTTACTTGGTTTTACAGCCTAAGTTCTCAAGGGAAAACTTAAAGGTGAGTGATCTAGGTCTTTAGGTACAAAAGTGAGGTTACTTTACTGAAGTGTGATAGGACTTAAATCACTCATTGTATTGGGATTTAAGATAGTATATTTACACACTAAACTAGGCTTTGCAGACATTAGGAAATTAAACTGCACAAACACTTTTTTGTCCTTGTTTTTATTTTGTTTTATGCAATGCCATTAGAAGTGAAGACTTTGGTGCCACTTTGGTCACCATTTATGCATTATGTTTTTCTTAAGCAATTATTGACCGGTTCGGGTCAATAATTTTGGTAAGGAGAGGGGTAGTGAATTGAGCCTTAAGGTTCCTTCGATTCAGCGTTTGCCTTTAGTGAAATACGTTTGAGCCAATTTTCCATTTCAATCTTATCGTAGTATTGTTTGAATGGCATAAGTTAGTGCCGTGGAATACTTTAAATCGCATTGAAGAAACTTTGGATTGGCTGGAGCCAAAGCCTCTAGTTTACTACAGTGAACCATGAAACTTTTCTATTTGACAAAAATTCTCATACTTTTAATTATAATTTTCCTAAAGAAAAGTTATATCCTAATTTAATTTTCAATATTAATGAAACATCAATATTAATGAAACATGTTATGTCTTATAATAAAATATTTTCCTGTATTAAAAAATTATCCAAGTAGATACTTTAAAATTTTTTTCTTAGCATAGTGTTATTATTTGTGAAATAATACTTCGTATTTTTATAAAGAAATGAATTAACTATAAAAATAATTTAAAATTTTAATTTAATATAATAAATAATTTAAAACAATTATATAATTAATTAAATATTTATAAAAAAATATTATGATTCATATTATTATTTTATTAAATAAAATTACAAACTCACATATTTTTTATAACTTCATAAAAATAAAATAATTTAAAATTTTCTATTATATATAATTTTTAATTTAATGTTCTTAATAGTCATTTTCTATTTTTACCTCATTATCATTGTTACATTTGAATCTAAACATACACCTCATTATTGATTTTAATCTCACTGCTATAATAAATAAACTTATCATCACTATTATTTTAAACCTAACCAAAGACAATTTTACCAGTAATTCAAAGAAACCTCAATATTAACCAAGATTTTATTTCAACTGAAGTCCTTAATTAAGTCAAAGATTATTAGTCAATACATATACATATATTCATATACTAGTTTTAGTGTCTCATGTGTCATCATAATTAAATTTTAATATAAAAAATAATTTAATAATTAATTAATGATGATTTTTAAAAAATTAAGCATATTTATAAATTTTACTAATTTTTTTTTATCTAATATCAAATAAAAAATTAAATAATTACCTTGGAATGTATTTCCTTATACATTTAACATTGCAACAATTGATCTTTCATTTCTCATGTCTTCGAGTAATTAACCTTCAATTTTTTTTTCTAAACTTCCCCCCAAATAATACTACTATGGTTTCATCCTATAATCAGATAAAAAAGCATGTTAGATTATTATAAATTAACTTCTTATCTAGAAAAAATATTAGTATAGTATTCATTCTTGTAATTTGGTGCCTAACATGGTACCCTTTAATATCAATAACAAAATCTAATGTATCTATAAATAAATTGATTTAATTTAACATGATTCACATTATATAATGTAAGTATACCAATGATTTGTTCTTCTGTAATTTTCATTACATTTTGCACTAAATGCTACTAAAGCAATTTGTTTCCCAAATGGAGTTTTTTTTTTGCTTCTTTTACATTGGTGTAAAATGTAATCGTTAATCTAATCTCTTTTTTAACATTAAAAAAAAAAATTCTTCTTTAATAAGCTTAAAAAAGAATCCAATAAAATGTGCTACTTGTCTTTTGTCAAGAAGGTAAGGATTATTGTTATTCTTTCATCAAATAACATTGTTCAAAATTTTGTTTCCTACAATTTATAAATAAATTTAGTTTTGAATATATAACAAAACATTCAAATATTATTTCGAAGTTGAAGTAAAGTTTATTGTAGGGCAAAACATGTTAGCGAACAAATATAAATATAAATATAAATATTTATATTAAATACAAGATTTGAACAAATAATATAAACAAATATTTATTCTTGATGATTTAACATAATGTGGCTCTAATACCACTTGTTAGAACCGTAAAATCAAAATATAATATAAAACTTAAAATAAACCGTAAATCAAGATCTATGATGTCAAATCATTAAGAATAAATAAAGAACAAAACTAGATGCGGAAGCGTACCTGAATTAATTGATTTCTTGAAATCTACGAATCATGGGGTTTTGATCTTCCAAATTAGCACACAATAAATTCAGAGAATATTTGCTCTCTCTTTCCTAAGGATGGGATATTATAAATGTTAGCTTGTTGTGTAATTTGGGGACCATAATCCTAATATATATAACTTTGGCACATTAGCCTTAATTTCTAATCAGCCTCATCAATTAAAAATTAGTTACTACAATATATATACATATTCGACCCATACTTTTTTTAATAATTAAAGCCCAATAAACTTTAATCAGATTAGATTACTTTTAATTTGGGCTAACCTATTATGATAGTAAATAATAACATGTAATTATCCTTATTATATATATGATGTCCATATTTTCCAACAATCTCTCACTTGGACCACATATATATACTAACTACTCTATAATTACATGTCATTATATAACCTTATGAGCTCAAAACTTTACTATCATATCGAAAAGGTATTCTGAACAATCTCGTCCATTAATTATGTTAACATAGAACCGAGGAGACTTTCGTTACATATATCGTAACTAAATCCATCCCTGATCACATATATTAACACAACCAAATGACATGGATCAAATATGGATGTGTAGCAAGGAAATTACATGCAATCATAAATTTAGTTTTGACCTTTGACTATTGGGTAAATTTTAAGTTTGAATATTGATATACTTATATATAATTTAAAATAACTTAATTAAAGCAGTAAGTCGTCAAAGTGATCTTTTTTGTATAAATTATTTTGTTTTAAAATATAAAAGGTTGTGTGCATGTAACTTAAGTTATGTTAATATTGATCGAACCAAATGAAGGTTAATAAAATTACATGTGCAACTATGGTAATAAACATGTGACAATTATTTGGTTTTACATGTGAGTAATAAATTGGCCCAAAGAAAGATTTGTGGTTCAACATGTTCTTATTGTCAATGCTTGATTATTACAACAATTTATCATTTACAAGTTAATATTTTGTCTAAAGATGAAATATTAATGCAGTGTCCGATATCTTGATATGAGGTTTACATTTATTCAAATTATTTTGGTTTAAATTTGAAGTCTTATGTGAGGTTGTTTATGATTTATTCAACTATTATTATATTTGCCAACATCATTTTATGTTGTTTTGTGATAAATATATATACATATATATATACTATTACCTTTTATTTGATTGAAAGATGAAATTAAGAGAAATATTTTAAAACAAATAAATTCAAATTTTGGCTTCAGGTTTTAATTAAGGATGTCTAATATTTTAAATAGATTAGTTGAAACAAAATGCTGCCAAAGTGACCTCTTTTGTATAGATTAATTTATTTAAAATATCAAGATGATCATATGTTTTTGTGATTCATGCGTTTATTAATTGACCCAAAGGTAAGTTAATATTTGGCAGAATTTCAACGACATCTGTGGTGATAAATGTGTGACAATTATAAGGTACTTTATGTGAGCAATATATTAGTCCAAAGATTAATTCATTGTTTGACATAATTTATTGTCAATGTTTGATTGCTACAACAAGAGTACCGCTTACTGTTAATATTACTGTCCAAAGACTTGATATTAATGTTGTGTTTGGAATTTTGAGATGAGATTAGCCATTATCCTAAACTTATTGTTTACTTATAAATATTGATGTGAGCTTGTTTTTATTTATTTTTTGTTTTATATTCAGCTAGTTCATCTTCTGTTGCCACAATATCTGCTAATATAAATTCAATACCCATGTTTAATGAGACTAATTTTAAGGAATGGAAAAGACATTTATAATACTTGGTTGTATGCACATAGACCTTGCACTAAGGGAAGAACAACCTACAACTCTCACTGCGGAAAGCATTTTGAGAGGTGGGATCGTTCAAATCGCGTGAGTCTAATTATCATGAAGCACAACATTCCAAAAGCCTTTAGGGGCACAGGATCTGAAGAGATTAGTCAGGCCAAGGTTCCCTTGATGAAATTAAGAAACGTTTTGCTAAAAATGATAAGGTTTAGATGACATCACTTCTAACTTCTTTGATGTCTATAAAGTATAAGGGTCAAGGAAATTCTGAGTAATCTATGGACTATGAGTTTTATGATCCCAGAATTAAGAATATTTTTGAGACGAGAATTGCAACATTTTGAGGATGATGAGTTTGGAGGGAGAAATAATGTTAGAGACATTGCTTTTGAGGAGGAATTAGATTCTAACTCAGTTCCTGCTATCACTTTTGACGATGTTCAGGTTCTCATACCTATCATTGATCAAGAAGTGAATCTAGAACCTCAACAAGACAATGTTGAACAACTCCCTATTCAAGATGAGGTAATTGTTCCAAATAAAAAACAAGCACAACAACCTCAAGAACGAATTTCATTAAAAAGGTCCATTTTTTTAGTGGAATATTTTGACCTTAAGCTTCATCAGATGAATACTAAGTTAATGGTTTCTCAATGGTAACATTGATCATACATTTATATGGTACAACTAGAAAACATTGTGTCTGATGATGCAAAGTTAATGATTTGCAAATTAAAGAACTTCATCTATGGGCTTAAGCAGACTTATCGTCAATAGTATTACAAATTTTACCAAATGATTATCTCATTTGGTTTAAAGATAATTTTTTTCGATAACTGTATATACCATAAGTTTAGTGGGAGTAAGGTTTTATATTTGGTTTTATATGTTAATGACATACTGTTTGTCAATAATAAGTATAGTCTCAATCAATGCCCTAAGAATAATTTTGAGATTACAAAAATGCATAAGGTTTTTTACATTTTAGCAGTGGGAAGTCTAATGTATGTTTAGGTTTGTATACATTGGAATATTGTGTACATTATTGGGATGTTAGGCAGATATTTTAAGCAACCCTGGTTTGGACCATTGGATAGCATCCAAGAGGTTTATAAGGTATTTTCAGAGAGCAAAAGACTACATGCTCATATATTGAAGGTCTAATCAGTTAGTGATCATCAGGTATACAGACTCTGATTTTGATGAAATATGGATATGAGATTTTGTCACTAAGGCGTAAATTGTGAAAATAAATTGCAGTCTTTTATTCTAATAGCAACAGGAGCACATCAAGTTCCTAGTTGTTAAATTAAAAGTTCAGAATGGTTGTTAAAGTTTAGAACACATAGACTTTAAGTTCCTGGTTGTTAAAGTAAAAGTTCAGAATGGTTAGGTGCCTATAAAGCATATTAGGACAAACTCCATGATTGCGGATCTGCTTACTAAGGGACTACACCTAAGGTTTTATAAGAGCACACTGCTCATATAGGTGTAATGTCATTTAAGGATATTTGGTTTTAGTGGGAGTTTGTACTTTTAAATGTTTTTATGTTATATACACATTTTTAGTTATTTCAGTTTACAGATATTAAGTTTATTTTCTACAGAAATAAAGTTTATTTGGTTTATTCACACTCTGATTTTGGTAAAGTTTGATCTCACTAAAGTTAAGGAGGACCATTTGGAAATAGACATGTTTAGATCATATTGCATGTAATTGCCATGCTACACATCCATATTTGATCCATGTCATTTTGTTGTGTTAATATATGTGATCAGGGATGGATTTAGTTACAATATATGTAACGATAGTCGCCTTGGTTCTATGTTAACATAATTAATGGACGAGATTGTTCGAAATACCTTTTGGATATGATAGTAAAGTTTTGAGCTCATAAGGTTATATAATGGCATGTAATTATAGAGTAGTTAGTATATATATGGTCCAAGTGGGAGATTGTTGGAAAATATGGACATCATATATATAATAAGGATAATTACATGTTATTATTTACTATCATAATAAGTTAGCCCAAATTAAAAGTGATCTAATTTGGTTAAAGTTTATTGGGCTTTAATTATTAAATAAAATATGGGTCGAATATGTGTAGATACTCTAGTAACTAATTTCTAATTGATGATGGGCTGATTAGAAATTACGGCTAATGTGCCAAAGTTATATATATTAGGGTTATAGTCACCCAAATTACACAACAAGCTAACTTTTCTAATATCCCATCCTTAGGAAAGAGAGAGCAAATATTCTCTGAATTTATTGTGTGCTAATTTGGATGATCAAAACCTCATGATCCGTAGATTTTAAGAAATCAATTAATTCAGGTACGCTTCCGCATCTAGTTTTGTTCTTGATTTATTCTTGATGATTTGACATGATGGGCTTTCGATTTATGGTTTGTTTTAAATTTCATATTAGATTTTGATTTTACGATTCTAACAATAGACCATAAAATGGTTTAAGAGAAACCTCGGATAAAACCTATTATCTTTTTTTGAATTTGCACCATTTATGCGACCAATCATACTTCTATTTTATCTTTTTGGCCATTTTGACTTGTAAAGGTATTTGATTGCCTTCACTCTTGAACAAATCTCAATATTTATATGGTGAAAATCATATATTGTCAATAATTTTGTTCTTTTATCTTCATCAATAAACCATTTGCTCTTCTCATATATATTAGGTATCTACATTCGCTTGCAATGTTTGTGAATATAAAGTTTTAAGATAGTGAAATTTGCATTTAACATCAACTATGCATGATTTAGTACTTTCATATATTCCAAAAAGGTAATGTATATCTATCAAATTAAGTTCTCTGTCACATGCATTTACCAATTCATATAACTCTGGATTAAGATCTCTGTCACACAAATATATCTATCAAATTAATCTTTAAATAAAATATTGTATCCATCTTGTAATATGATTAATATATGGGCATGTAGAAGTACTTAATTTAATAACATGAACATGTGCAACAATTTTTTTAAATTTTTTTAAAGAGCTACTCTTTTAGATCATGTACTGTAGCAAAAAATATTCTAGAAGTTAGATTTTATTTATATTTAACAAGTTTATCATTTTAAAGTTCATTTAATTTTCATCCATTATGGATTACATGTCATAATTATAAAAATTAGGGATGGACACCCCCTTGGAATTTTCAGAATTTTGAATTTTATATATAAATTATCATGTATTTTAGATTTGGTGTCCACGTTGTATAATATTAGCCCCCTTGGTCAAATAATAATAATCAAATATTAATGTATGATGGGGCCTTGAAAGACTAAACTTAGATGTCCAATGTGAACTTTAAAATCAAATTCCAAAATTAATTGATTTGGCCTATACCTATACATATTAGGTTAGTGACTTTCTTGTATTTTGATATGTATGTCTTGCTAATTAATTATATTCCTCTAGTAAAGTGCCGACACTGCTGAGAGAAAAAGAAAGGAGTTTGATATTGAGACTGAGAGCACAGACTAAAAAAAAATACAAATTATCTTCCTCCCGGTTCCTTATGTAAAATACCTCTCAATAAATATTTTTGCATAAATTAGGTTCTTTATTTATTTGACTTATTTTTTTCATAGTATGTTGTTTATAGTCTTCAAGTTTTTCAATTAAATTATGGTCAGTAAAAAGATCGAATCTTTTTTCATGAAAAGGGTGACAAAACATTAATGATCAGTCAGTTCCTTAACCTTCTATTATTAGTGGAGAAAAATTAAATATTGAATCTCCACCAAGATATTGAACGAGATATCAGGTTTTCTTAATCCTAAGCTCTTGAACGCGATATCGAGTCTTCCCAAGCTCCTGGCCAAGATATCGGGCCTTCTCAAGTTTCTGAACGTCCTTGTAAGGTGTCGAGATTCGAAATAAAGGAGTTTGATTTTATTCTTTAGAGCGTGATCGAGGAAATCAATAGGACGAAGTCCGTTGAGCTTAATTAAGTTTGGGTCATATCAATAAATTCCTCCAAGTGAGGCTCTGACATCTCCTTAGTATGTTAACAAGAATAGACGCCGATTTCTTCCATCTTGGTAAAAGTTATTCCCGGATTGGCTTGAGTTTTCACCAAGTAAGAATGTCGCATATTGCCTGGTTTTCTCTTCAACAAGTCAGTTGGGCGTCCTGGAAATACTTTTACAAGCTAAGGATTTCGATCATGGAAGAAGGTCATTGAAGGATCTAAATGTCCTTTTGTTACTCACGTGGGTAAGGATGCAAATTCTTTACATAAGAATGCAATGAAAAATTATCTCAATCTTTAGAATTCCTTACAAAATATTGAGAGGATTATTAAGAAACAAAATTTTGAACAAGTTGCAAGAAACTGACTACAGCTCAAGGTGTCAAGAGATACTGTCAAGTGGCTTGTATTTCAAGGTTGTGCCTTTAGAGGACACGATAAAACACAAGATTCAAGAAATCGAGGTAACTTTCTTGAACTAATAAAACTCATGGTTTCTTATAATGAAGGTGTGGGGGCAATTGTCTTAGAAAATGCCCTTCAAAATGTACAATGTCAGTTTGACTGTTCAGAAGAACATTCTTTCTATTTTGACGATTAAAATCCAGGGATTCATTCGGGAAAAGACTGAAGATTCATAGTTTTGAACAATAGTGGATAAAGCTCGTGATGAGTCAAATAAAAAACAAATGACAATTGTATTGTAGTTTGTTAATAAATAAGGTTTTATACGTGAATTGTAACATCCTAGAATTTGAATTTCATGTGTTGCATTATTTTGGTGCTAAGCTAGTTAGATTATTAATTTTGTATGTTGAGGAGGTCCGGAGAAGGCTCGGGATTTATTTGGATCTAGTAAATTTTTTTGGAATTTAACACTTTGAGGAGATAGAGTAAGTGACCTTAAAGCATATGGAAATAATTGAATAAATAGCTAGCATAAATGAGCATTTGGTAAAGAGGCTATGGCGTCACTTGTAGTACCTTAAGGGAAGGAGTTCGAATCACTTTGTGTGCATTTTGACTTTTATTTTTTTTTCTTCTTTCCTTCCTTAATGTGTCGGTCAAGGAGTATTTATGGCAAGGGTGGACTTCATTATTTTTGGTAAGGTGGCTAAAAGAAAAAGGCAAGGTTGAAGTTGGGGAAAGGAATCAAGAGAAATAGGTAAGTAAGGGGGACAAGGGGCTTATTTTGTGGATGGTGTTTTGGAAAGTTTGGGTGGCCAAACTCTTATCCTAAGGGGGATGAATGTGGACGGCTTGGAGATAGGATGATAGCAAATTTGGTGCTTGATGTTTTGGTAAAAACAAAAGTGTTAGTTTTGGGTCAAAATACCAATACCATCAATTGTATTTTTCTCTCAAAACTCCCCCTCCTAGCCGAATTTGGTCAATTGCAATAGGTAAAATTTTGGTTGTTTGACCAATTCTTTATTGACAACTTTGGCATCATTTTTCTTTTCTTCCCAAACTTCTTTTCTTCTCCTTGCAGAATCCATGCAACCTTGAAGAGGCATATTCCATTTCTTTTCTTTCTTCTTACCGAATGCATACAAACTTGGAGACCATTTCTTTGTTCATTCATCATCCTTGAAAACCGAAACTAATCCATCATATTTTCTAGTTCTTCTTCTTCTTTTCTTTTTTCAAAATCTTTCAAACATCAATTTCCCTCTAATATTTTTCACCATAGCCGAATATTGAGTCCACTATTTCTCTATAGACGAATCTTCCATTCTTTCATTGATCTTTCTTTTTCATTCGGGTTGTCATTCACCTTTTGAACAATCGGTAAGAACTCTTTCAATTCTTTTCATTTTCTTCTCTCTTTTGCCGAATCTATATTATGGCTTGAGAGGGTCTTTTTGACCGAAATCATCATCTATTTCTCTTTTAAACAAAACCCTTTCTTCTTCGTAGCGATATAGTGGAAGGCCAAACCATCATTCTTCCGAAGTTATCTCACAATCGCTAGGATTCGGTTCAAAAATCTCTAAGGTAAGAGTTCTTCACGGATTTCATGATCATCCTTTATTAGCTAAGATGATTATTATGGGAAGGAGTAACCGATTATATTATAGGGATTTATACGTGGATCACTCAGATTTTATGGTAAGTCAACCTTACTCCTAAGATTAATCGTTCATAATAACGTAATATTAGTTTGGACTAATATATGTTTTCAATGGAGGCAAACAACATCGAATCAAAAGGGGTAGTGATTGGTGATCGAAAAAGGAGCGGATTTACGATCTCTACTTCTAAATTCAAACGAATGGCTATTTCGACGATTCGAGACTTCCCACCGGGTTGTGGACCCTCATCCGGTGAGAATCAACTATTCGAGGTTGTTCGCAATTGTGAGGCATCAGCGATTCGGGATTTTGCACCGGGTTGTGGACCGTCAACTGAGGAAAACCGACAAATCGTAGTTGTTCGTGATCCCGAGGGTAAAATCTTAGATCATTTGTTTTAAAGTAGATTTATTAAATAGTGAGCAATGTCTAATCGTGCGTTATAATATTTTAGGTGTCGACGATCAGGAAAGCGTAGTGCTTACCGTAATCAGGTGTGTAATCTCACACCGTGTTTCATGGGTTGGATATTTAAAACATGTTAGTGGTAAATCGCTTGATTAAATCACATTTTGGTGAAATTGGGTAAAATGACATAGTTATCACTATTTTGGTAAAGACTATGAAATCGGTATTAAGACTGTGAAAATTTCGAAAATACCCTTAAAGGGCCATTTGATAATTGCTATATGGACCAAATTGAAATAATTGCTATATGGGCCATTTGATATTTGCTATATGGGCCAGACTGAGATATTTGCTATATGGGTCAAATTGAAATAATTGTTATATGGGCCATTTGATATTTTTTATATGGGCCGATATGTTATAAATTGATAAATGGGCCAAGATGATAATTTGCTTAATTGGCCAACTTGATAAATTTTTATAATGGGCCATAATGTTTGTAAGAAATATCTGAATAAATTGTTGTGAATGGCTATGCATGATATACATGATTTGCATGGGATGGGATAATGATGAAGAGAAGTTCTGGTAGCTCTGCTACATAATTTTGGTGGCTCTGCCACAAATATGAAAAATGGCGATGCCATGTAAATTCTGTTAATCTGGTGGCTTGTCCACAAATTTGATATAATCGGCTTAATGCATACGTTTGGTGTGTTGGCGGGGTGGGTGACTAAAGCTCCCCACAGGTGTGCTGGTTGGTACGGGTGGTGTGTAGCGGATGGAAAATTAGGTTTGGTTTGGGAATTGCATATCACATGCATATTATATATGATTTCTTTTTTTGTAAATGGGCTTTGGCCCAAATAAATGCTTAATTGGATTTTGGCCCAGTGGACAATGGTAAGTGGGTTACACACTGAATTCTAGTAACTCACCCTGTTTTCTTTACCCTTTTCAGGTAACGATCGGTGATGGTGACTTGGGTTATGGATGACTAGGTGGGGGCCATACTACGAATAATGGTTTATTTGAAACTCAGATTTCTTTTTAAGTACTTTTAATTTCTTGGTTAATTTAAGTTAAGTTGTAATAAGGCCGCTGGATAAATTTTTAATATTGTTTTATGTTGATGAAGTTTTATAATTTACTTTAATTACTTCAAAGTGAGATTTTTCTAAAAACATAAATAGACGTTTTTCTCAAATGGATATGAAAAAAAAATGGGTTTCGCAATAACTTTCATAAATATTTTAAACTTAGAAATTTTCTCTTTAAAATGATCCTCAATTTTATTATCATCTTTCAAACTCTTTTAAATCCTCTCGAAATATTAATTAAATTTTTAGTTTCGATTTATAAACTCTTACGTCTCAAATTGGTTGATTTATCAATCAACCTTAGTTTTCAATAAACTCCATGTCAAAGTTTTGAAAATCTGATTTACTTAGATCTTTAAAAGTCTAGATGTATATTTATTTCATGTGACATGTCAAATCTGGCCTTAACGCATAGACCGGGTTCGGGGTGTTACATTTTATGGTATCAGAGCCCGGTTCAAAACTCGGCTGTGGTTTGGGTTCAAAAATATTTTTTTAAGTTGCTTTAAATTTTTGACATATGTTTTAAAGGAAGTATGGCACCACGGGTATCCGGCACCAAGTCAAGTAAGTACATGTTACTAATGAATAAATTATGGTTATTGTGATATGACTGTAGGAACACTCTAGAACTTTTAGTTTTAGATGTTGAAACTATAAAGATTGAGACTATAGGATGCGTTTACGAAAACGACCTTACTTCTTATACCTCATAAGATATTGTTTAATAAATATCGAAATAGTATACTGATTCATAAAACTTTTAATTAGATTAAATCGAATTACTTGATATGAGCGCTAGAGGACGTGGACGCGGTAGACGAGGCCGTGGTAGAGGCCGAGGCGCTAGAGCTGTGTCTGAAGTGTCGGGACATATACCAGAAATGGACGCACCTGCGTCACCCGGGACTGAGACTGGATCACATGACCGTATGAGGGAGGACATTGCTTTGTCCCAAGTAATGTTGCGAGTCTTAGAAAGGGTTGCTGGGGCTAGAACTGGGCCAGCAGCTAGTGGATCAATTTCGGAACGACTTAGATCAAGTGGTGACAAGGTTTTTAGGGGTGTCTCGGGTGTGGCCCCAAATGTAGCGGAGTATTGGCTCGAGGCAGTGGAACGGATTATGGATGATTTAGAGTGCACCACCGAGCAGAAACTGAGAGGAGTTGTGTCCTTGTTGAGGGACGAGGCATATCAATGGTGGCTTACTGTTCGGGAGGGCACTCAGGCCGATCGCGTTACTTGGGATTTCTTTAAAACTACATTCCAAGGAAAATATGTCGGGGCTAGCAATATGGATGGCCGAAGGAAGGAATTCCTTAATCTGGTTCAAGGAAGTAAGACCGTGGCAGCTTACAAAGCGGAATTTCTGCGTCTGAGTCATTATGCCCGAGGTATTGTGCCAATTGACTACGAACACTGCGTGCATTTTGAAGACGGGTTGAGTGATGAGTTGCGGGTATTGATAGCCCCGCAACAAGAAAAGAATTTTGCCACACTAGTGGAGAAAGCGAAGATAGCCGAAGAGGCTAAGCACTCGGAGCGGCAAAACCGAGAAAGAGATAGAGGCAAAACCAAGAGGGACTTTAAGTACTCAGGTCCTACTAAAAGGTTTCAGAAGAGGCCCAGGAATGATGAGCCAGCTCAAGCTAGAGCACCTACTGCTACCAATCAGATACAACCATGTGCTGACTGTGGAAGACGACACCCTGGTGAATGCTGGAAGAGAACAAGTGGTTGTTTCAAATGTGGTTCTAAGGACCATCAGCTTAAGAATTGTCCTCGACGGACTGCTCTGACTCAGGAAGCTCGTATCCATGACGCACTGACCACCAGAGGCGCTCGGCCAGACCACCGAGGGGCCGTGGACCAGTCGAGGTGGTAATGGCGCAGTCGTGGTCAAGGTGCACTCGGGTAGAGGTAATGGTTTTTGGGGGTAACGTGAAGGCGAGACAGCGGGGTTAGTTTATGGGGTCGACGAGATGATGGCGATGCACCTGATGTGATAACCGGTACGTTCTTTATATCTGATGTACCTGTTACTGCTTTGATAGATATCGGATCCACCCATTCGTATGTTGCTAGTGATGTAGTGGGAATCGAACATTAGATTTGAGATTATCGCTAAGGAGATGATGATGAATTAGTCCTTTAGGACAATCTGTGATAGTAAAAAAATTGTTTAGAAATGTACCCTTAGAAGTTCAAGAAGAAACATTTTTGGCAGATTTGATGGAACTACCTTTCGGTGAGTTCGACCTTATTTTGGGCATGGACTGGTTGGTGAAACACCGTGCGAACTTAGGTTGTGCTGCAAAGCGGATGACGATAAGAACGGAAGATAAAGAAGTAGTGATGATAGGTGAAAGGAGGAATTATCTATCAAATGTGGTATTTGCTTTAAAGGCAAAAAGTTGGTGCGAAAAGGGTGTGGAGCATTCCTAGTCTTCATCAGTGCGTTGGATACCAAGGAATTGTCGGTGGAATGCGTTAGAACGGTAAAGGAGTTTTTGGACGTCTTTCCCGAAGAACTTCTTAGATTGCCTCCGGACTGGGAGGTAGAGTTTGGCATTGAGCTATTGCCAGGAACAGCTCCGGTGTCTATTGCTCCTTATAGAATGGCGCCGAAGGAGTTAGCGGAGCTTAAAGCTCAAATTCAGGAGTTGTTGGATCGGGGATTCATTCGATCGAGTGTGTCACCGTGGGGAGCACCGGTCTTGTTCGTCAAGAAGAAGGATGGGTCGATGCGTATGTGCATCAATTATAGGCAGTTGAATAAGTTGACGATCAAGAATAGGTATCCGTTACCGAGAATCGATGATCTGTTTGACTAGTTTCGAGGAGCTTCGGTTTTCTCCAAGATAGATTTGAGATCGGATTATCACCAACTTAAGGTCAAGGAGACAGATATTCATAAGACAGCATTTCGAACTCGTTATGGACATTATGAGTTCTTGGTGATGCCGTTTGGGTTGACCAATGCACCAGCTGCATTTATGGACATGATGAACCGGGTCTTCCAACCCTATTTAGACCGGTTTGTGGTGGTGTTCATATGTGACATCTTGGTATACTCGAAGAATGAAGAAGAGCATGATTCACACCTGCATATAGTATTGCAAATATTGAGGGAAAAGTAACTTTATGCCAAGTTCAGTAAGTGTGAATTTTGGCTGAAGGAAGTGGCTTTCTTGGGGCATGTTGTGTCGGCCGAAGGAATTAGAGTTGATCCCCGGAAAGTAGAGGCTGTGTTGAATTGGAAACCACCAAAGTCAGTGGCTAAAATTTGAAGTTTTCTAGGGTTGGCTGGTTACTGCAGGCGTTTCGTTGAGGGGTTTTCGTTGATTGCTGCACCTCTAACTAAACTGTTGCGCAAGGGAGTACCATTTGTGTGGTCAGATCAGCAGCAAGAGAGTTTTGAGAAATTGAAGAAGATTCTGACGGAAGCGCCAGTATTGATTCAACCTGAGGCTGGAAAAGAGTTTATTGTTTACTGCGATGCGTCACACACGGGCTTGGGATGTGTGTTGATGCAAGGTGGAAAAGTGGTGGCTTATGCATCTCGTCAGTTAAGGCCGCACGAGGTGAATTATCCCACTCATGATTTGGAGTTGGCTGCAGTGGTGTTTGCTTTGAAGATTTGGAGGCACTACCTGTACGGTGAAAAGTCGATCATTTACACGGATCATAAGAGTCTAAAGTATCTCCTTACTCAAAGGAGTTAAACTTAAGACAGCGGAGATGGATAGAGCTGTTGAAGGATTATGACTTCTCAATCGAGTGTCATCCCGGAAAGGCTAACGTGGTGGCAGACGCATTGAGTCCTAAGGTGATATCGAATTTGAGAGCGATGTTCGCTCATCTCAGGCTGTATGAAGATGGTAGTTTGCTAGCCGAACTTCAGGTGAAGCCTGTGTGGTTAGGTCAGATTAAGGAAAAGCAGTCATCGGATGAAAAGTTGGGTTCATTACTTCAGCAAGTGGAAGGTGGTGTGATAGGGGAATTTGGATTGAATAATGATGGAGTACTGTGTTTCCGCAGAAGAATTTGTATGCCCAAAGATTCAGAATTGAGGCAAATGATTCTGCAAGAGGCGCATAGTAGCCCATATGCTATGCACCCCGGGGAAAATAAAATGTATCGAGACCTCCGTGAACAGTATTGGTGGCCAGGGTTGAAACGAGAGGTTACTGAATTTGTGAGTAGGTGTTTAACATGTCAGCAAGTGAAGGCGGAACATCAATTGCCGTCGGGATTGTTGCAACCGGTAAAGATTCCATTATGGAAATGGGAATGGATAACGATGGACTTCGTTAGTGGGCTACCCTTATCGCCTACTAAGAAAGACTCCGTCTGGGTAATAGTGGATCGGTTGATGAAGACTGCCCATTTTCTACCTGTTCGTACGGATTACTCATTGCAGAAGTTGGCCAAGTTGTATGTAGCGGAGATCATGAGGTTACATGGGGTACCAGTGTCTATTATATCGGACAGGGACCCTAGGTTTACATCACGGTTTTGGAAAGCTTTACATGAAGCTTTGGGAACCAAGTTGAATTTCAGCACGTCATTTCATCCTCAGTCAGATGGTCAATCGGAGAGAGTAATCCAGATTCTGGAAAACATGCTAAGGGGTTGTGTGATTGACTTCAGGGGTAGTTGGGAAGATTTCCTACCATTGGCAGAGTTTGCGTATAACAATAGCTATCAATCCAGCATCCAGATGGCACCTTACGAGGCGTTGTATGGTCGTAGGTGTCGTACTCCTACTTGTTGGACTGAATTGAGGGAACGACATTTATTGGGTCCCGGTGATATCGAGACGGAGGAAAAGGTAAAGGTAATTCGCACGCGGTTAAAGGAAGCCTCGGATAGACAAAAATTGTATGCGATCCGAAGCGTAAGGATATTGAGTTTGCGTTGGAGATCAAGTCTTTCTAAAGGTATCACCTTGGAAGAAGATCTTGAGTTTGGAAGGAAGGGCAAGTTGAGCCCTAGGTTTATCGGACCATACTTGTGTGTTGAAGCGTGTAGGACAAAGGTGGCTTATCGGCTTGAGTTACCTCGAGTTGAGTCGGATACATAGTGTTTTCCATGTATCAATGTTAAGGCGTTACCGATCGGATCATCTCATATAGTACGGTAGAGGAAGTTGAGATAAGGTCGACTTGTCGTTTGAGGAGGAGCCGAGTGCAAATTTTAGATCGAGATGTTAAGGTGCTGAGAAGGAAGTCAGTATCGTTAGTCAAAGTTCTATGGCGTAATCACAGAGCGGAGGAAGCTACATGGGAGCCTGAGGACGCGTTTCGACACCAATATCCTCACCTCTTTTAACCAGGTAAATTTCGGGGACAAAATTTTCTTTAAGGGGGTAGAATTGTAACATCCTAGAATTTGAATTTCATGTGTTGCATTATTTTGGTGCTAAGCTAGTTAGATTATTAATTTTGTATGTTGAGTAGGTCCGGAGAAGGCTCGGGATTTATTTGGATCAGGTAAAATTTTTTGGAATTTAGCACTTTGAGGAGATAGAGTAAGTGACCTTAAAGCATATGGAAATAATTGAATAAATAGCTAGCATAAATGTGCATTTGGTAAAGAGGCTATGGCGTCACTTGTAGTAACTTAAGGGAAGGAGTTTGAATCACTTTGTGTGCATTTTGACTTTTATTTTTTTTTCTTCTTTCCTTCCTTAATGTGTCGGTCAAGGAGTATTTATGGCAAGGGTGGACTTCATTATTTTTGGTAAGGTGGCTAAAAGAAAAAGGCAAGGTTGAAGTTGGGGAAAGGAATCAAGAGAAATAGGTAAGTAAGGGGGACAAGGGGCTTATTTTGTGGATGGTGTTTTGGAAAGTTTGGGTGGCCAAACTCTTATCCTAGGGGGGATGAATGTGGACGGCTTGGAGATAGGATGATAGCAAATTCGGTGCTTGATGTTTTGGTAAAAACAAAAGTGTTAGTTTTGGGTTAAAATACCAATACCATCAATTGTATTTTTCTCTCAAAACTCCCTCTCCTAGCCGAATTTGGTCAATTGCAATAGGTAAAATTTTGGTTGTTTTGGCCAATTCTTTATTAACAACTTTGGCATCATTTTTCTTTTCTTCCCAAACTTCTTTTCTTCTCCTTGCAGAATCCATGCAACCTTGAAGAGGCATATTCCATTTCTTTTCTTTCTTCTTGCCGAATGCATACAAACTTGGAGACCATTTCTTTGTTCATTCATCATCCTTGAAAACCGAAACTAATCCATCATATTTTCTAATTCTTCTTCTTCTTTTATTTTTGCAAAATCTTTCAAACATCACTTTCCCTCTAATATTTTTCACCATAGCCGAATATTGAGTCCACTATTTCTCTATAGCCGAATCTTCCATTCTTTCATTGATCTTTATTTTTCATTCGGGTTGTCATTCACCTTTTGAACAATCGGTAAGAACTCTTTCAATTCTTTTCATTTTCTTCTCTCTTTTGCCGAATCTATATTATGGCTTGAGAAGGTCTTTTTGACCGAAATCATCATCTATTTCTCTTTTAAACAAAACCCTTTCTTCTTCGTAGCGATATAGTGGAAGGCCAAACCATCATTCTTCCGAAGTTATCTCGCAATCGCTAGGATTCGGTTCAAAAATCTCTAAGGTAAGAGTTCTTCATGGATTTCATGATCATCCTTTACCAGTTAAGATGATTATTATGGAAAGGAGTAACCGATTATATTATAGGGATTTATACGTGGATCACTCGGATTTTGTTGTAAGTCAACCTTACTCCTAAGATCAATCGTTCATAATAACGTAATATTAGTTTGGACTAATATCTGTTTTCAATGGAGGCAAACAACATCGAATCAAAAGGGGTAGTGATTGGTGATCGAAAAAGGAGCAGATTTACGATCTCTACTTCTAAATTCAAACGAAGGGCTGTTTCGGCGATTCGAGACTTCCCACCGGGTTGTGGACCCTCATCCAGTGAGAATCAACTATTCGAGGTTGTTCGCAATTGTGAGGCATCAGTGATTCGGGATTTTGCACCGGGTTGTGGACCGTCAACCGAGGAAAACCGACAAATCGTAGTTGTTCGTGATCCCGAGGGTAAAATCTTAGATCATTTGTTTTAGAGTAGATTTATTAAATAGTGAGCAATGTCTAATCAAGTGTTATAATATTTTAGGTGTTGACGATCAGGAAAGCGTAGTGCTTACCGTAATCAGGTGTGTAATCTCACACCGTATTTCATGGGTTAGATATTTAAAACGTATTAGTGGTAAATCGCTTGATTAAATCACATTTTGGTGAAATTGGGTAAAATGGCATAGTTATCATTATTTTGGTAAAGACTATGAAATCGGTATTAAGACTGTGAAAATTTGGAAAATACTCTTAAAGGGCCATTTGATAATTGCTATATGGGCCAAATTGAAATAATTGCTATATGGGCCATTTGATAATTGCTATATGGGCCAGATTGAGATATTTGCTATATGGGCCAAATTGAAATAATTGTTATATGGGCCATTTGATATTTGCTATATGGGCCGATATGTTATAAATTGCTAAATGGGCCAAGATGATAATTTGCTTAATTGGCCAACTTGATAAATTTTTATAATGGGCCATAATGTTTGTAAGAAATATCTGAATAAATTGTTGTGAATGGCTATGCATGATATACATGATTTGCATGGGATGAGATAATGATGAAGAGAAGTTTCGTAGCTCTGCTACATAAGTGCAGTGGCTCGCCACAAATATGAAAAATGGCGATGCCATGTAAATTCTGTTAATCTGGTGGCTTGTCCACAAATTTGATATAATCGGCTTAATGCCTACGTTTGGTGTGTTGGCGGGATGGGTGACTAAAGCTCCCCACAGGTGTGCTGGTTGGTACGGGTGGTGTGTAGCGGATGGAAAATTAGGTTTGGTTTGGGAATTGCATATCACATGCATATTATATATGATTTCTTTTTTTGTAAATGGGCTTTGGCCCAAATAAATGCTTAATTGAATTTTGGCCCAGTGGACAATGGTAAGTGGGTTACACACTGAGTTCTAGTAACTCACCCTGTTTTCCTTACCCTTTTCAGGTAACGATCAGTGATGGTGACTTGGGCTATGGATGACTAGGTGGGGGCCATACTACGAATAATGGTTTATTTGAAACTCGGATTTCTTTTTAAGTACTTTTAATTTCTTGGTTAATTTAAGTTAAGTTGTAATAAGGCCTCTGGATAAATTTTTAATATTGTTTTATGTTGATGAAGTTTTATAATTTACTTTAATTACTTCAAAGTGATATTTTTCTAAAAACATAAATAGACGTTTTTCTCAAATGGATATGAAAAAAAAATGGGTTTCGTAATAACTTTCATAAATATTTTTAAACTCAGGAAATTTTCTCTTTAAAATGATCATCAATTTTATTATCATCTTTCAAACTCTTTTAAATCCTCTCGAAATATTAATTAAATTTTTAGTTTCGATTCATAAACTCTTACGTCTCAAATTGGTTGATTTATCAATCAACCTTAGTTTTCAATAAACTCCATGTCAAAGTTTTGAAAATATAATTTACTTAGATCTTTAAAAGTCTAGATGTATATTTATTTCATGTGACATGTCAAATCTGGCCTTAACGCATAGACCGGGTTTGGGGTGTTACATGAATGATTCTTTGATTTGGTTCATGTGAAGGACACCACATCGTTAGTTTTAGAGAAGGAAATTTGTGAAGTTCTTTTACGTTATTGCCTTAATGTGGATGATATTTGTGGTCAAGAATATGATAGTGCAAGTAATATGCGTGGTGTATGGAACGGCTTGCAAGTGTTATTTGCTAAAAAGTGTCCATTTGCATACTATGTTCATAGCCTCGCTCATCGTCTCTAATTTACTCTAGTAGTTGCATCCAATGAGGTTATTCCTATTTGTCAATTTTTTTCATAAATGATTGGTATAATCAATTTGGTTACTTCTTCAAGCAAGCAGCATGATCAATTAAGAGACATTGAGGCAAAGGGAAAAATCAAGCCAGTACTCTCCAACGTCCAAGCGATTAGCTTCTCTCAATAGCTTGATGAGGATGTTCGATTCTATCTCTGTTGTATTACAAGATATCATCAAGTCGGGCAACCTTACTTAAAAGAGTGAACCTAATGGAATATATAATGCAATGAAATCCGTTAAATTTATTTTCATATTGCATTTCATGATTGAGATTCTTGGAATCACTGATGATCTCTGTCAAGCATTGCAGTATAAATCGTAGGATATACTAAACGCGATGCAACTGGTGTTATCAACTAAAACGCTTCTCCAAAAATTCAAAGAACATGGGTGGGATCCTTTGATTGAGAAAGTGAAGTTATTTTGTAAAGATTATGAGATTGAACTCCCCAATTTAAGTGCTCCATACAAAGCTGGTCGAGGTCAGTCTCGCATCCAGAGAGATAGTCTCATAATTGAGCATCACTATCGATCTGATATATTCATTGTTGGTATCGATTCATTGCTAACAGAAATGAATTCTTGCTTTAATAATGAGGTAGTGGAGTTACTTGTTCTTAGCTCCGCTTTGGATCTATGCGATAATTACAAAGCTTTTCGGGTGGAAGACATCTGCAAGCTTATAAATGATTTTTATCTGGACGATTTTACGGAGCAAGAAATGTTACACATGAAGATTCAATTCGAGCATTTTTCAACTTGGTGCTCATCAAACCACGAAGTTGCAGAAAGCTTCTACAGTTGTCGAGTTATGTCAAGTGCTAGCTAAGACAAACAAGTCAAGTATTTATCCTTTTATTGATAGAATTATTCGCCTTGTGCTAACTCTTCCTGTGTCTATTATAACAATTGAACGAGTATTTTCAGACATGAAAACTGTGAAGACAAGGCTTCGCAACAGAATGGAGGATGATTTTTTTCTTTCAACTTACTTGGTGACATACATCGAAAAAGAGATAGCTTGAGAATCTTCAACACATTCTATCATTGATGAGTTCGATCTTATGAAAAAGCGGAAGGTGCAATTTAGAATGCTTAGTATTGAGAAATAGGACTAAGGCCAAGTTTTGTAATTTAATTTTTGGAATTATAATGATATTTATGAAATTTTTAGTATAGTATTAGGTATTCTTTTTTGCATATTGGAAAAAATATTTAATTTTATATAGTGTGATTTTTTTTCTTTTAATTTTTTTATTGTTAAATCATTATGCTTTTTAAGAAACATTAAATTGATTTGCTTGATAAGAAAAAAAAAAGTAACCGAGAAGAATTGACACTTTTTTTACGTTAAGAAAAATATCGTTTGGATTTAGAAGTTTCGCCCTACTTAAAGTAAAATCTTGAATTTGTCCCCGAGAAAAAGATTTGGCTTATGAGACAAATCATTGGAATTCCACGACTAAGTTATAAGGATTCGTTTTACCTGTTGATGCAATCACTAGAAGCAAAGCACATCATATGAAATCGGAGCTTTTATCTTTTTGTCCAAGAATTTATTTTTAACCATTTCAAGTTCGCTTAGAACGTTGGTGAAGTCAAAATATACAAGTAAGCAATTCTATGGATGAATTTGCCTATTCTTGAAATCTTTTTATGTTAGGAAACCTCATTTTTGGTAAACTTTCCATTTTAAGAAACTTTTTTATTTTTGGAAATTTATTATCATCATCAGTAGTAGTAGTAATAATTTTTATCTTTAAAAACTTCATATTATTTTCATTATTTTGTTTTTAGAAACTTTATTTATTATAGTAATTTTAAACTAGTAGATAATTTTATATATGCCATGCTCACGCATTTAGAAGTTAAAATTAGTAGAGAGCTTTCTACAATGCATGCCCATGCCTTAATTAATTTCTTAAGGAAAAATTCTAAGTATGGTCAATAGACGTGAAATTCATATGTTTAATGGACTTATATTTTGTTTTAATTTCTTGTAGGCCAATTAAGAGTTATTATGAAGAGCAACCCATGAACAATGAGCAGTAATGAGAGCCCAAAATTAGCGTGGGAAATTCTGCTATGTATATCACATGGGACTTACCTTAGATTATTACTTAGCCATGAAGAAATTGAAGATTTTGAGGTGGTGAATTCAACAATGTTTCCTCATAAAAATCAACCTCTTCATAATCTTTTAAGAATATTCAATTTTAATAAGTTTTTTTTTTATTTCTTTTAAATCTAAATCACCTATAACCTCATTGGCTGAAACAAGTCATAGGTGATTATAGTGATTTTTTATTGGTTTTTAAGTGATATTAAGAAATTGGTTTTTAAGTGATATTAAGAAATTTACTTAATAATTAAGTTAGCCACCACCCTCATTAATTTTGATTTTTTCTTTATCACATTATAATTCATTTTAATGAAGCAAGTTATACTTTTAGTAATGAATGGTTTATACATTTTTTTTTCATATAAAAAGAATTGAGGATAAACCTATAGAGATTAATTAATTAATTAATTATGTTATTTATTCAATCAGTCCTAAAAGATTAAAAGTAGTGTAACGAAATCAGTGCACTAAAAGTAAAAATCCTAACGACACTCTCTCTTAGTATATTTTAAAACCTATCTGCCACCTAGGTTAATTATAAAAAATAAATTGAATAATTAATTATTTGTAATATAAACCCATCTTTAACCTATTTCAATTATTAATCCATTAACCTATTATCTCTTCACCACTTAGAACAAATAGTTCATAATGAAATTCAAATAATAACATAATCAAAACAAAGGAAAATATTAAAGAGAAAAAAATATCTTATTAGATTGAAGAACAAGTCTCTTCAATAATATGATCTAGAAGTTGATTGAATCCACAAGTAAAGTTTCAACACAATCACTCTTGAAAAGTAAAGAAAAGAAATAAAATCTAAGCGGCTAGAAAAATAGAAAACTATCAAAACTTTCTTTTTATTCCCTTCTTTATAAATAGCTCCCATACTCTAAAATAAAATGTTATGTTCTTTAATTCCCCCTATCTGAGTTTCATGTAAATCGATAGGGCATTAAATTAATGGTGGTCCCTAAATCACAAAAGACCTTACTAAAATGTTTACCCCTTATTTCTACGGGAATTGTAAAACTACCCAAATCTTTTCATTTTGGGGTATCTTTTTAGCAATTATAGCACAGCAGGAAGCATCAATATTAATTTGCTCATCCATTTCAACTTTTTATGCCTCAAAATTATTTTTTTAGATATTTAGCATATTTTGGAATTTTATCGATTAATTCCAAGAGTGATAAATTAACATTGAGGGACTTGAATAAGTTAAGAAAACTTACAAAATCAGCTTCGTCCCATCTCTGTTTGTCCTCTAGCCTCAATGATATTTAGCATATTTTGTCGTGGTAGGATTTGAAATTACTGGCTCAGCTACCTGTTCGGCTACCTTTTGGGCTAACTTCTTAGGCTCGTTTTCTCTAAGGGTTCATCTGCAAACTTTTGCAAATCCTCATCTTCTTGGATGGTTACATTTGGGTTGTCAAGTGTTTTACCTGATCGTAGGGCAATGACATTTATGTGTTCCTTCCCATCCTTTTGAGGATTATTCATCGTGTTACTGGGGATACCTTGACCAAATTGCTTTTGTAAAAAACTCATCATTTGACTCATTTGGTCATGGAGGCTATCCACTAGAGACTCGAGTTGGCCGCACTTGGCATGGACTTATCAAAGCTTCGTTTTCATCATTTGTATATCCCATTCTAATCGTCTAGCCTTTGACCACATATAATATTGTTGTTCCCAATGGATCTATCTGAGATATCCGCACATGCGGAGGTTGGTAAGGAGTCAGTCAATTTTGCATTGGATTTCCGCCTCGTTGAGTACCTCCCCACTTCAAGTTCAAATGATATTTCTAACCAGGGTTATATGTGTTTGAGTAAGGGTTTTAGCCCCTACTACGCAAATAATTTATCTCCTCAGGCTGTGTCGCATGCGAAATGATATGCAAATTGTGCAAGTATACATGTCGAATCAAGTAATAAAGTGGTAAGTAAGATCGTCTCCATAGGGATCGGTTAGGTATAAAATGATCAAGTTATTATAAAGAAATGTAATTAATGTTATGGCAAAAACAATAATAAGAATACAGTGGTAATTAAAGGAATAATGAAGTGCAAAATATGTAAACAAATAAGTAAACAACTAAGAATGCTATGGAGAAGATACTACGACAAAAGATAAATGGTATACAATGTTGATTTGGAAGGTTGGGATTACTAAAAATCTACTCTCACTATCAGTAATGCCTCAGCAAAGTCATACTTAATCTACTGTTCAGATGAATCCTAAATGACCTGCTTCTTTCGAGAGCAAGATCTCTAGTTACCTTGCCTAAAGAGATATATGTCTATAGGCTCTATGAATAATATCCAACACTGTTTTGTCCTCATTCCATACAAACGTTGCTCTATGTCTTGAGTCTACTATGGATATTCTTTCAAATGCCCCATTGTATTATTCAATTTAGATGCAACTAACCCAACCTTTTCAGAATCGGATTAAGTTTATGAGCATGTTGCATTGTCATCTATGTCTAGAGATCGTATAAATACAATTTTGGAAATAAAAACAATTGAATGAAATAGTAAATTAATTCATATCTACGCTTCAATCATTAAAGGAAATAAGAGTTTCATCAAGTAATCCCAACCCTATGAGATTTAGCTCATGGGTTGGCAAATAAAATCCAAATCTAAGATATCATTCGACAACATTTTCATCATTTAATTGCATGAAAAAGCAAATTAAAATAGTAAAGAAAGAACTTCAGGAAGATTGCTTTCACTAATACAGCCCTCTACTATGATGATTCAACGTCTTTTGAAGACCGGAGTTGACTGCCTTCATCTGCTTCCTTGCATTTTAGCCCTGTTTCTCAGTCGCTACCCCTTTTCTTATCTCAGCATCTCCCCTTTAGGGTTTGCTCTTTTGGCTTTTTATATCTTTTTTCCTAGGGTAGATCCATCAGCCCATAATATTCTCCTCTCTTTTTTAGGCAGATTTTTCTAGTACAAGTTCAACTAGGCTAAGACTATTATGCATTGAGTGCTGACTTGGTATTCCTGGAATTGCCACGGCATATAAGTCGGCAAACTATCCAACCTTTTTCCACGATAAACTTTCACTCCTTCACTCATTTTCCACATTCTGCACCTGCCACTCATTCAACAACCAAGTCCTACTTGCAAACAATTAAAAGTAACAAGTAATAACCTTTAAGCACAGTTCAAGCTCCCTAATGTAATGCCTTAAAAAAAATACTAATATAATATCCTAAAATGCTACTAAAATCACCTAAGTACAGATAATTAACTAGATCTAAAGACATGGAATATAACTCTTTTCAAGAGTTATTACACCCTCAAACCTAAGTTATTGCTTGTCCTCAAGTAAGATATGCATGAATACTTGAATGCAAAAATTGTAACGCCCCGAAATTGGGCCTAGTAGAATTGGGCCCATTAGGCCTTGGGCGTAGGAGTTTTTAAAATTTTTGAGAACAAGAGAACGTCAATAATGCAAGTTGGACCTATTAGGTGTGTGATTTTGGAGTGTTTAGAGGGTACTATGAAGTCCCGGGTTTAAGTTAGGCCATAGGAGAATTTTGGCTTTTGGCCCTTTAGTGGATAGGGCTGTTGGCAGTAGGGCTTAAGTATAATTAGGTGCATTTAGGAGACACAAGTGAGCATGTGGCAAGGTGGCTGTGGCGTCAAGGAGTGAGCAAGGGGGAAGGAGTTCGAATCCCACAGATCACAAATGAAGGCTTTTATTTTACTTTTTAAACTTTCATTTCGGCATTTACTAAACTGTTAAGCGTTTAAAAATTGGGTTTCTTGAAACATTAATAATCGCTTTTCAAAATAACACGATTCTGCAACTGTTCAAGTTCGATTTTTCACAACAAAAACAATTTTTCAAAATAATAACAACTTTATAAGAATAGACATTAAGCAAATCGTGTTTTTGCCAACAAACAACGAAACTCAGAGTTTCAAAAAGAGATGCAAATTTTTTTTTACGATCACTTAGCTTTTCAACTTCTTTTGATGTGGCATGCTAGATCCGGCCATAATGTCTAGGCCAGGTTTGGGGTGTTATATTTTATGGTATCAGAGCTCGATTGCAAAACTCGGATGTGGAACGGGTTTGAAATTTTTTTCCAAATCAGTTTAAAATGTGGTTTAAAAAAATATAGCGTTACTGGAAGTATGGCACACTGAGTCTCCGGCACCAAATCCGTAAGTTCCCTTTACACTATTATATGCTGAAATGATTGTATTTCTGGGAATTATTCTGTGTGTGTTTTGTTTTGATGTAATGTTTGAATATAGAAATTGTGTGCATGTGTGATAAATACCTATGTGCTTCTGCGGTAGATATCTGGTTGTGAGAAAGAGGTTTCAAGATTAAGTCAAAAGTGTATTAGTGTTATTGGATGAGAGTGCGCAGCGGTAGCATAGTGGGGTAGTGGTTACACGACTACCTTGTTAGTTGGAAATTTCGAGGACAAAATTTCTTTAAGGGGGTAAATTTGTAATGCCCCAAAATTGGGCCTAGTAGAATTGGGCCCATTAGGCCTTGGGCGTAGGAGATTTTAAAATTTTTTAGAACAAGAGAACGTCAATAATGCAAGTTAGACCTATTAGGTGTGTTATTTTGGAGTGTTTAGAGGGTACTATGAAGTCTCGGGTTCAAGTTAGGCCATAGGAGAATTTTAGCTTTTGGCCCTTTAGTGGATAGGGCTGTTGGCAGTAGGGCTTAAGTATAATTAGGTGCATTTAGGAGACACAAGTGAGCATGTGGCAAGGTGGCTGTGGCGTCAAGGAGTGAGCAAGGGAGGAAGGAGTTTGAATCCCACAGATCACAAATGAAGGCTTTTATTTTATGCCTTGGGAGAGCAGGTAGCTGAGTTTGGATCAAATTCTATTAAGGGAGTTGGAGACTTGGTCAATTGGTTCAAATGGATGATGGGGAGCAAAATTAGGAGGAGAAGGTGGAGAAAATCAAGGGATGGGGGAGTGTGGTAGAGTTGGCCGAATGTGGGAGTGTGTGGGGGATGAGAATTTCGGCTAGGGGTTGGTTTTGGGAAGCAAATTCGGCATTTGGTGTGGGTAGCAAAACCAAAACTTTTTGTGTGTGCCATGGTGTTGCTTTCTTTTTCTTTTCTTGTCATTCCGGGTCTTTTTCCTAAGTGTCGTTTTAGGTATCTCTTTATCTTTTCTTTAGAGTGTTAATTTAAGTTCATTCAATGGCCTTTTTCCTTGTTTGACTCTTTGCCGAACTCGTATTAGTTTCACCAATTCTCTATTCATTGGCGGTGGCCGTTTATTGCACCATTAAGCCTATTTTCTCCCATTTTCTCCTACTCGTTTATAATCATTCCGTAGTGCTATTTTTACTGTCGAATTCTTCTTTCCCATTCGGCTCATCTCTGGTAGTAAGTTTATTATCATCACTGAGGGCCGTGCATGTTCAACTCATGTTTGTTTTAAGAATCTGTCTTTGCCGAATCCGTGGGGTCACTCGAGGAGTGGTAGGAGATTGGCGCTCACTAATCAAGAGTTCTTCATGGAGGCAGGTGATAGCCAGTCTGAGGGGGGATCAGGAAGAGTGCCTAATGGAAATGGTCTAGTAGCCCCTGCTCCCAAGTTTAAGCGGCGTAAGGTGTCGGTGGTTCGGGACTTTCCACCTGGTTGTGGAAGGGCGCCGGCATCTGGTTTCTCTAGGCAAATCGCAGTTGCTCGCTCTAGTGAAGGTGACGATGTTCGTGATTGTATAGTACTCTACGTGATCAGGTGTGCAATCTCAAACCCACTTTGATGATTGCATGTGATGTTCTGTGGAATGGCCAAAAGCCGGAAAACCGGCAACCGTAACCACTCGAGCATGCGAAAGCTCATGGTGTTAAACTGAGACACGAATGATGGAAATAGATCGTTGAGAGTGTCACGAGCACCCTCACAAAATTGAGGCTGTAACGGGCCTGATCGAGCCGAAACGGGCTAAATGGGCCCGATGGGCTAACGGGCCCACATGGGCAAAATTGATAGAAAACGACCGAATGATAGATGCGGTTGCGAAAACTGCAAGACTGAGACCGAAACCATGCGTAATGGGCCACACGAGCGTGTGGGCCCGTTTGGGCCTGAAATGGATTTTAGGCCCAATTGTATTGTAGAGACCCAAAAAGGGGTCCCATGTCGCTCGAGGCGACAATAGGCCTCCAGAAAGACAGTTAGACGATTAAATTACTGAAATACCCTTAATGGGTAAATTACTGAAATACCCTTGGTAGGTAAATTACTGAAATACCCTCAGTGGGTAAAGTTACTGAAACGCCCTCGTTGGGCAAAATTACTGTTATACCTTTGGGAGGAAATTTAGGTGGTTTGTGTGAAAACAAATTAATTGCCATGATGATACATTATTGCATACATTGGAATATTATGCCATGACATGTTGCATTGGGTTGGGTTATATTTATGGAGGAAGTACTGTACTGGTGGCTATGCCACGTTATACTGATTTTAGTGGCTCAGCCACATATATCATTCATCGCGACTTTGTCTTTGTTTATATCTGTGCAAACTGATCGCATTCTTGGAGTGTAGGGGTGGGTGGGTTGACTTGGTCCCCACATTGAGTGTAGGGCTGGTACAAGTGGAGTGTAGGGTTGGATTGGGGTGGGCTGCATTCTCTTTTTGCATTACCGTGATTATGGGGTCAGAGGCCCAAATCGATCATTGCATGGGCTTAGGCCCAGACTATGACTGTGACTGAAAATGGGATTACACATCGAGTTCTTGTAAATCACCCCTTTTTCCCATAACCTTGCGAGGTAATCCCAAAGTGATAAAGGATTTGGGAGCTGCGGAGAACTCGATGGTGGCCATACATCGAGTTGCTCCTCACGAAACTCAGTAAATCTGGTTTTTATCTTATTTTTAAGATTATTTAATTTGGGTTATTGTTTTGTAATAAGGCCATTGGATTTATTTTACTTTTTAAAATTTCATTTCGGCATTTACTAAACTGTTAAGCGTTTAAAAACTGGGTTTCTTGAAACATTAATAATCGCTTTTCAAAATAACACGATTTCGCAACTGTTCAAGTTCGATTTTTCACAACAAAAATAGTTTTTCAAAATAATAACAACTTTATAATAATAGACATTAAGCAAATCGTGTTTTTGCCAACAAACAATGAAACTCGGAGTTTCAAAAAGAGATGCAACATTTTTTTTACGGTCACTTAGCTTTTCAACTTTCTTTTGATGTGGCATGCTAGATCCGGCCATAATGTCTAGGCCGGGTTTGGGATGTTACAAAAATTACCACAGCAACATAATTACCCTTGTATTGTTAGATCATTAAGATGGCATCTTGTACTTCAGTTCTTAGCAATCTTCTATGTCTAAAAATTTGATCAAGTTTCATAAGCTCATTCAAGAAAGGCAATGTAGAAAATATTGCCCTAAAAACAAGAAATCTTAAGTACCGATACACTTTTACTATAGCATGTATCTCCTAATTTACCTAGTTCATCTTTTAACTAAACCCAGTTTCATTTTTTTCTCTCTTTTTTGCTGGCCTTATACATACTCAAATACATACATATCTATTTATTATATTTTTTATTAGGGGATTCAACTTTTCATATGATTTTTTGACTCGACAATCACAGTGGAGCATAAACTGAATTGCCAGATACTCAATCATGTCACAATTTGAATGGGACTCACTCATTAAGCTAAGGCTTTTGAATAAAAAGATGGATGAAGCAAACAACTAACCCCTTAGCTATTCAGGAAAGGCAGTGTAGAAAATATTGCCCTAAAAACAAGAAATTCTAAGTACCCATAAACTTCCACTATAGCTAGTATCTCCTAATTTACCCAGTTCATCTTTTAACTAAACCCAGTTTCAGTTTTTCCTCTCTTTTTTGCTGGCCTTATACATACTAAAATACATACATATATATATTTATTATATTTTTTATTAGGGGATTCAACTTTTCATTTGATTTTTTTGACTCGACAATCACAGTGGAGCATAAAGAATGAAAACAACATTAAATAATTAAAGATAACCAATAATATGAATGAAATTGAAGTAAAGCAATTAAAGAAAAGAAAAGAAAAGAACAAAATTATTAGCTCAAAGATCACGGAGGTCAATGGAATGCTTGTCTCGATCCACATGAGCACCCCAGTAATGCTTCAAGCGTTTTCCATTAATTTTAAATGCAATCCCAGTCTTCACATCTTTAACATCAACATCTCCATAATGATATATGTGGGCTACTTCAAAAGGACCTGACCAGCGAGATTTTAATTTACTAGGGAACAATTTGAGCCTAGAGTTGAACAACAACACTTGTTTCCCTGGTTTAAATTGCCTTGGTACTTGGTCTTCTTATTGTACAGTTTAGCATTTTCTTATGCCTGTTTCCTGGATTCTTCCATTATATTCAGTTTTAACAACCTTTTATGGCTAGCAGTGGCACAATCCATGTTCAGCTTTTTCATAGCCCAAAATGCTTTGTGCTCAAGCTCAACAGGTAGGTGACATGGCTTTCCATAAACAAGCTTAGAAGGTGACATCCCCAACGGTATTTTAAATGTAGTATGATAGGCCCACAAAGCTTTATCAAATATGGAGGACCAATCCTTACGAGTTTGGTTCACCACTTTTTTTAGCATATTTTTTATTTCTCTGTTAGAAATCTCAGCTTGTCCATTTGTTTGAGGATGATATGTCGTAGCAATCTTATACTTCACCCTATACCGATGCAAGGCATTAGCAATTAACTTGCAATTAAAATGAGATCCTTCGTCACTGATAATGGCTCTAGGTGTACCAAATCTTGTGAAAATGTTCTTGTGCAAGAACTTCATGACCAACTTTGCATCAGTAGTAGGAAGAGCAATAGCTTCAACCCACTTAGAGAAATAGTCCACTGCCAATAGTATGTATAGTTTTTCCACTGACGGTGGAAATAGACCCATAAAATCTATTCCCCATACATCAAACAACTTAATCTCCAGAATATTTTGTAACGGCATTTTGTGTCTCTTAGATAGATTTCCTATCCTCTGACAACGGTCACATGATTGATAAAATTCATAAGCATCCTTGAACAGACTCGGCCAATAAAATCCTGGCTGAAGTACTTTGGCAGCAATTCTAATTCCTCCAAAGTGTCTCCCGTAAGGAGTTGAATGACAATGATGCAGAACGATATGTATTTCTTCATCAGGGACACACTTCCTAATTATCTGATCAACACAATGCTTAAATAGGAATGGTTCATCCTAATAATAATGCTTAGCATCATGAAAGAATTTCCATCTTCTTTGGCTGTTGAGATCAGGTAGTATCACACCACTTACTAAAAAGTTCACTATATTAGCATACCAAGGTAATGCCATGGCAACAAATAGTTGCTCATCTGGAAAGTCTTCTTTAATAAGTTTGTCATTGCCATCTTCATTTTCGGATTCTAACCTTGACAAGTGATCAACCACTTGATTTATAGTCCCCTTTCAATCTCTAATTTCCAAGTTGAACTCCTCCAACAAGAGTATCCACCTAATCAATCTTAGCTTGGCATCTTTCTTGCTCACCAAATACTTAATAGCAGAGTGATCCGTGTGGACTGTGACCTTGGTACCAACTAGATAAGAGCAGAATTTATCGAATGCGAACACCATAACTAACAACTCATTTTTTGTGGTGGTATGGTTAAGTTGCATATCCGTTAGGGTTCTGCTCGCATAATATATTGCACGTAGTACTTTATCTTTCCTTTGCCCCAGATCAATTTCTTCACGAACCATAAAGTGGCATTTTCCCAATTCAAAACAAGATTTGTTTCTTTAAAACGACACAAAACCAATTCCAGATTTTTTAAACAATCCTCAATTTCTTTTCCAAAAATAGAGAAATCGTGCATGAAAACTTCAAGAAAGTTTTCCACCATGTCAGAGAATATGAGCATCATACAACGCTGAAAGGTTGTTGGGGCATTACATAACCCGAATAACATCCGTCTATAACTAAAATTACTATATGGACACATGAAAGTTGTCTTTTCTTGGTTATTGGGTGCTTTGGCAATCTGATTATATCTTGAATAACTGTCCAAAAAATAGTAGAAGCTTTCCCAGCTAAGCTATCCAACATTTGGTCAATGAATGGTAGGGGAAAATGGTCCTTCCTAGTTGCCTTGTTAAGCTTGCGGTAATCCATGCATACTCTCCATCCCGTGACAGTATGAGTTGGTATGAGCTCATTCTTATCATTACTGACTACTGTGACATCTCCTTTCTTAGGTACACAATGTACATGACTCACCCATGAGATGTCTGAAATCGGGTAAATAATTCCAGCATCAAGCCACTTAATTATCTCTTTCTTGACAACTTCCTTCATGATCGGATTCAACCTTCTCTGCTATTCAATAGAATTGCTATGTCAATCCTCCAACAGAATTTTGTGCATGCAAAAAGCAGGGCTAATTCCTTTTATATCAGCAAGGGTCTATCCTAATGCCTTCTTAGATCGTCTAAGGACTTCTAACAACTTGACCTCTTGCTCGGGTGTCAACTCCACAAAAATTACTACCGGCAAAGTGTTGTTTTCTCCCAACTATGCATATTTTAAATGTTGTGGCAAAGATTTCAACTCCAGTGTGGGATATTCCCCTATAGAAGGTTTAGGAGGATTAAAAGAGTGATCTGATAAATCCAAAGATTCAAATTTCTTCCCTAGTCTATCCACAAAATGCTTGGCTTCAATAAGTTCAACAATGTTAAAAAAAATTATTACATCACTCCGCTCAAGTGAATATTCATCACTATCAGAATTGCTGCGGCAAAATTTTCCAAACTCTTCCTCTACTGTTGTTTCTATCAACCCAAAGGCATGACATTCTTCATTCTCATTAGCACATTTCAAGGCATCAAATACATTGAATATAAGTTACTGATCATTTACCCTCATGGTCTGTTAGCCTTTCTGCACATCAATTGAAGTCCTGCCAGTAGCAAGAAAAGGTCTTCCAAGAATAATTGGCACATTTTTGTCAGCTTTACATTCTAAAATAAAGAAATATACAGGAAAAATAAATTTATCTATTATTATCAACATGTATTCAATTTTACCTTCCAAATGTGCATAGGATCGATCAACCAGTTGTAACATAACCGTAGTAGATCTTGCTTTCCCAATTCCCATCTTTCTAAAAATAGACATAGGCATTACATTTACACTCACTCCTAAATCACATAATGCCTTACAAACATAATGATTTCCAATTAAACATTAGATATTTAAACTCCCTGGGTCCTTCAACTTTGGAGGTAATTTATTCATCAACATTATTGTGCACCCTTCAGTGAGAGCAACAGTCTCAAATTCTCCCAATCTACGCTTATTTAACAATATATCTTTCATAAACTTCAACATAATTGGGTATCTGCTCCAAATCTTCTACTAGTGGTATGTTGATATGGAGTTGCTTCAAAACATCTAGAAATATTTTGAACTAGACATCTTGTTTACAATTGTGAAAACGCTGAGGAAAAGGTGGAAGTGGTCGTCCAAATTGCTAAAATTGTCCTTCAAGTTGTTGAATGTTTTTGTTGTGGCATTTTTCTTGGCAACATGATCTGATTCTACTGCAACATTCTTCTGTTTACCCTTTTCAGATGTAGTCTGCTTTTCAGTTGATTCTGAATTCTTTCCATGATTGAGTCTGGAGTTGTCCTCTTCTAGAGTGGTGTCTTGAACAACATTATCCAATAGTGTCCCACTTCTTATGGTGATGGCCTTGCACTGTTCCTTGTGTTCTCGAATTCTCGGTATCACTTGGCAATGCTCCTTGTGGCCTCGAATTTAAAGCATTCGCTATCTACCCCACTTGTTTCTCAAAGGCTCTGAGGGACGCAACCTGGCTCTGAATTACAACATATTTCTTGGTCATATATTCCTTTAGTAAGGCTTCAATGGAGGTAGAAGATGATGCTTGACCCTGTTGAACATTTTTCCTTGGCATAGGATAGTCATAACTAAGTGGTGCACTATTAGCATTCTGTCTCACAACATTGTTTAAATTCCCCACAACTTGATTATTCCAACTAAAGTTCGGATGCTGCTTCTACCCTGGATTGTAGGTGTTGGAATAGGGTAATTATTCTTCTTAAAATTACCCATGTAGTATACAGATGTTGGGTTTGATGGGCATTAATCAAACACATGGTCTTCACCGCAATAAACGCACGATAGTTAAGCTGATTTCATTTTATAGACTGCTGTGGACCTCTTCAATGTTTTGATCATATTAGTTAAAGAAGATACATGGGCTATCAACGAAGTGATTGCATCAAGCTCCATGGTACCAGCAGCTTTCTTTCTGTCCCAACTCTCGTGGTAGGATATTGATAATTATTGTTTGCAATCTTTTCCAAAATCTCATATGCTTCATTATAAGATTTATCCAATAAGGTACTAATGGAAAAAGCATCAACTACCATCTTCGTATGCACATTCAACCCATTATAAAATATCTCCACTGCTGGAATTCGTGCATCAAACATTTCCAATGTAATTTTTTAAATCATTTCCAAGCTTCATATAGTGCTTCATCCTCCGATTTCCGAAAAGACGTGATATCATTTCTAACCTTGGCACATGTTTGGCGGATTATACTGTAGCAAAAACCTTTAGCAAAGATCATTCCATGATGCCATTATCCCTGACGGTAAAATATTAAGCCACGCTATTGCTCGATCTCTCAAGGAATATGAAAACAATTTAAGCCGTAAGGTGTCTTCAGGAATAATATGTTGTCTAAACGAGTCACAAAATTCTAGAAAAAGTTTTAAATGCAATCGTGGATCTTCAGTAGGCAACCCGCTGAACTGTCTCACTATTTGCAACATATGAAACATCACTGGTTTCAGTTAAAAATGATGAGCTTGAATGTGTGGTCTAATTATCCCTGGATTCAGATCATCCAAAATTGGCACAACATGTTCACGAATTGGCCTATCTCGGTCATCTATCATGTAATGAATAGGAAGATCAATGTAACATCCCGATTTAAGGCCTAGTCGAAATAGTGGTGCGAGACCACAAATCTGAAGTAAAAGTATGATTTTTAAGGTTTATGATGTGTTTGCATGTTAGTATGAAAGTTTCATGAAGCAATTTTGTTAAATTGTGATTGAATTGTCCAATAGGACTAAATTGCAAAAGTTGTAAAATGTGAGATTCTAGAAGGTATTAGTATGAAATAGCTTTGGATTATTGATTAGAGGTCCTTAAATAGCAATTTTCCCAATTTCTAATTTTTGGACAAAAATGGGCATGAGTGGATGAAATTTGAATGTTTGGCAAAAGGGCATTTTAGTCATTTGTCAAATAAGTGATTAAAAAGGGAAAAGAAGACAAAAATTTATGTTCATCATCCCTAAGTTAGCCGAAAATTTGAAGGAAGCCATAGTTAGGGTTCTTCAATTTTTCAAGCTTGCTAGTAAGTGCATCCTAGCCCCGTTTTCACTATTCTTCGTATTTTTGAAGTTCTCATAACATGAATTAGCTATTTTTAGCTATATGTTGAGCTAGAATTGATGTTCAAAAATGTACCCATGTATGACATGCATGTATTTTGATGTTTTATGGAAGATTATGAGAGCTTGATGTAGTATAAACATCTTTTTCTAAGTGAATTCCATGAAAAATGCATGTAGGGACTAGTTTGTAAAAGTCTTGAAAATGGTCATACATAAGTGATTTAGTGAGAATTGATGATTGCTATAGTTGAGAAAATGAATCAGCTAAGCATGAAAAGCTAGAAAGTTGAATGAAAATCACTTTACGAGTCTAAGGGCAAAAGTGTAAATATGAGGAAGTTTAGGGGCAAGATGGTAATTATGCCAAAGTATGAGATAAGGGTCAATTTAGTCAATGTGTGTATTGAATGAGTTGATTTATCATTATAGATCAAGATCGACGAAGTCCGGATCGAAATCGAGGCAAGAGCAAAGTCGTGGACTAAATTGCACGTCTCCATACTTATACGTATTTATGTGTAAAAAATGTATTTATACTTATACGTTATGAATGCTAACAAGTGTGTAGCATGATTGAGAACCTATATGGTTCAAGTGGATTGAATGTGTTAGTTTTGTGAATGGATGAATGAATTACAAAGTAGATAAGTGAATGTGTAGTGATAATGCTTGATGGTGGGCTAAGTGCGATACCACCTTAATACTTAACGACGATGGGCTGTGTGCGATGCTATCGTTAAGTATATTATTTAGTGGGCTATGTGCGAAACCACTATAATTACCCTTTTCGGTAGGCTATGTGCGATACTACCCTATTACTTGATTGTGTTGGGCTAAGTGCGAAACCACCGGGTGAATTAGCTGTGTGGTTGGATTGGTGAGAAATCACGATGTGTTGTATCTTGAATAATTGTGGTGTTGAGTACAGGTGTGTAAATGAATGATTGAGAACCTTTGACTTGTGATGTGGTGGAAATGTGGTAAGGGATAGAATGAATAAGCATAATTGTGGATGTGAATTATCCTTGTTTAGTATAATGCTAATTGTTGTTTAGCTTATACTATGATGTTAATTGTTTATATGTAAACTTACTAAGCTTAAAGCTTACTCCCCTTTCTTTTCCCTTGTCTTATAGATTAAAAGGGTTGAAATTGAGATACGTGAATTAATCAGAAGATCGCCCACACTATCAGCGCACTCTAGTATATCTAGGCTTAATGTTTTGTATATGGCATGTATAGAGGCTAGGCAAGTTAGTGTATTTTGTTGTATTGGCTAAGTATGTGTTGGCCTTTAGATGGATAATCTATTTTGTATAATGTCGTGGTTGATGGCTTATTTTGTTATATGAAGATGTAGTTATCCATGGGAGTTATATTTCAACATGAATTGATTAATTATGTATTGAATGAATACATGTTATGTGAATTAGAGGGGTGAAAAGTGCTTGGTAAATAGCCTTGTTCTTGTCCACTCAGATAGACACAAGGGCGTGTGTCTAGGCCGTGTGTGACACACGGGTTGGCCACATGGGGGTGTGACTTGGCCGTGTGTCCCCTGCATGTTAAGATGGTAAGTCAGTGTCAACCATGGGCTAGCCATACGGGCGTGTGCCTAGGCCGTGTAAGATGGTCAGTGTTCACCACGGGCGTATTCTTAGACCGTGTGACACAAGCAGAATACCTAAGTTTTTATACACGGGGTAGGGACATGGGCGTGTGTGACCACACGACCTGCTCCACGGGCGGGTCCCATTCCACATGGGCGTGTGACCCTTGTCAAGGTGAAAGAAATTTTAAGATCGCAAAGGTTTCTGGTAGGGTCTCGAAAACCATCGTATGTATGTTTAAGGCCTCGTGGGTCTTTAATGAGGTTGTTTTGGTGACTATAGAGAGTTGTCAAGTGGGGACTAAAGTGGATTAAGTCCGGTAATGCCTCGGGCCCGATTCCAGCATGGAACACGGGTAAGGGGTGTTACAATCAACATCATGACCATTTGGATTTAATGGATCATTCAGACCAGGATCATTCTCGTCCCTAGCCAAGTTACACACTTCTCTTCTCATTCCATGTTACACACTTCTCTTCTCATTCTTCGCAAATTTCTCTCAATCTTAGGGTAAAAAAGATACTCTTTGTTAGCAGTAATTCCTCTCCTCATGTACTGATTAAAAAACCTATAGAAATAAAAAAAAAAACTAAGTTAAATAAAACTAATGGAATTAGAATAGAAAGTAAAAAAACTAAATTTTACCAAATTACCGATCCCTGGCAACGACGCCAAAAACTTGTCACGTGTGAAATGATATGCAAATTGTGCAAGTATACACATCGAATCAAGTAATAAGTGATAAATAAGATTGTCTCTACAAGGATCGGTTAGGTATAAAATGGTCAAGTTATTATAATGAAATGTAATTAATGTTATGGAAAAAACAATGATAAGAATGTAGTGGTAATTAAAGGAATAATGATGTGCGAAATATGTAAACAAATAAGTAAAAAACTAAGAATACTATGACAGAGATACTACAGCAAAGGATAAAGGGTCTATGATGTTGATTTGGAAGGTCGAGATTACTAAGAATCTACTCACTATCAGTACTACCTCAGTAAAATCACACACAATCTACTATTCAGAAGAGTCCTAAATGACCTATTTCTTTCGAGAACAAGATCTCTAGTTACCCCTAAAGCGATATATGTCTATAGGCTCTATGCATGATATCCAACACTATTTTGTCCTCATTCCATACAAACGCTACTCTACGTCTAGAGTCTACTACGAATATTCTTTCAAATACCCACTTGTATCATTCAATTTCGATCCAACTAACCCAACCTTTTCAGAATCAGATTAAGTTTATGAGCATGCCGCACAATCAACTATGTCTAGAGATCGAACGCATAAATTTTTTGAAATAAAAACAATTGAATGAAATAGTAAATTAATTCTGATCTACGCTTCAGTCATTAATGAAAATGAGAGTTTCATCAAGTAATCCCAACCCTATGTAATTTAGCTCATGGGTTGGCAAATAAAATCCAAATCCAATATATCATTTGACAACATTTTCATCATTTAATTGCACGAAAAATCAAATTAAAATAGTAAAAGAAGAACTTCAAGAAGTTTGCTTTCACCAATCCAGCCCTCAACTCTGGTGATGCAACATCTTGCGAAGACCAAAGTTGACTGCCTTTGTCTGCTTCCTTGTGTTTTAGCCCTGTTTCTCACCTGCTAACCCTTTCCTTATCTTAGCATCTCCTCTTTAGGGTTTCCTCCTTTCGCTTTTTATATTTTTTTTCCTAGGGTAGATCCATCAGCCCATAATATTCTCCCCTATTTTTTAGGAAGATTTTTCTGGTACAAGTTCAGCAGGGGTGAGACTGTTATGCGTTGAGTGCTGACTTGGTCTTCCTGGAATTGCCACGGCATACAAGTCGACAAACTGTCTAACCTTTTTCCATGACAAACCTTCATTCCTTTACTCCTTTTCCTCATTCTACGCCTACCACTCATTCAACAACCAAGTCCTACCCGCAAACAATTAAAAGTGACAAATAATAACCTTTAAGCACAGTTCAATCTCCCTAATGTAATGCCCTAAAAAATACTAATATAATATCCTAAAATGCAACTAAAATCACCTAAGTATAGACAATTAGCTAGATCTAAAGGTATGAAATATAACTTTTTTAAAGAGTTATCAAGCTGGATTTCAAAATGTGGCTCATAGCCGCGAGCTGGCTCCATCATGGATGGTTTAACGACAGTTTCCAAGTGATTCAAATTTTCCAATTTTTTTTTATAATTATCCTCCTTACAGACAACTTTCATTGTTAGTGGTTTTGGATTGACGAACCTCTCCTTAGGTCACATATATGAGTTCATAGCCATGTCTTTAATTAACTGACAGGCTCACTCGTATGTGTGGTTCAAAAAGGCTCATCCGAATGCGCTATCCAAACTAGACCTTAGATTATCGTCCAAACCATTGTAGAAAATTTGCATTCGAAGCCACTCTTTCCTCCTGTAATGGGGACACTTCCTCAACAACAACTTAAATCGCCTCTACGCCTCGTACAAAGTTTCACTCTGAATCTGTTTGAAATTTGCAATATTGCGATTGAGTTGGATAGTTCTATTGATGGGAAAAAATTTCTGTAAAAGCTTTTCAACTAAATTATCCCATGTAGTGGCCAAAACCTGGTTCCTGTGAATCAAGCCAATCATACGCATTATCATTTAATGAAAAAGGGGAACAACTGAGGACGAATGTAACGTGTAGGTTTGTGCAAGTGTAGACAGTCGTTATCAAGTAATAAGTAAGTATCGAGTTATCGTCTCCACAGGGATTGTATTTATGTTAAATCACTTAATTGTAAAATTATATTAACAATTTGGTAAAGAAAAACACAATCTGGTTGGGAAGTGATGATTAAAATTAAGTATATTAAACTAAATGTAATGATCCCTAATGAAAATTATCCTAAGTATGCAAACTATATGAATGAAATAGATTTTAGAAAAATTAAACACAACTTGCAACAATTATAACATAAATAAACAAGGACAATTACTTTAATTAAACTCAATTTATTATCAACATGCTTAATAACATTCGAAAAATCATTCCATGGCAACTTGATCTTTCATGAGTTTGGAAACAACATTTGGTCCTTTCGAAATCATTTACTTAGTAAATACGCATTTTACTGATCCTTATTTACTAAGGGTTTCTTAGCATTCGTGTGAGGTAACAGGGACGTGTTAGGTTTGAAACAGTTTAATCACACAAATCTAAAAACTATACAGATAACAGAGCTTGGTCAGAGTTGTTATGCAACCTGCAATTTAATCGGGTTAGGATCTAAATTGAGCATGCAAATTTCAATTATGTGTCCACTAGCCGTTGTCTGGTCAGGATCGCTCAGCTAATTCAGGTGCATTTCAATCACATATGAATGAAATACAGACTTGATTTTAATTGAAAACATGATTGATTGAGGCACAAACATTATAAGCATGAATCAAATAAATATTATTTAATCAAAGCAATCATCCTAGCTTAAATAAAATTAGGCTAACATTGTTGTAAACAAGAACAAAGAACACATATCAAACATTTTCAGATTAAATCAAAGAAAAAAAGATTAAACCCAAATCAAAGTGGCTGTCACCCAAGACTCTGATCGACAAGGCTCCTTCGCTTCTTTGCCTTGCTCCTTTGCTGATGGCTCTCCAAGGTGGCCGACCAAGGGCTCTTTAAGAGGCTTAATTTCTAAAATCTCTATGAAGAGATGATGCTAGGCGTAGGGAATGGAAAATACTAAGAGAATTGAGAGAGAAGAGAGAATGATGAAGGATGAGGGATGATGAATGAATGAATGAGGGAGTCTTATTTATAGGTGAGGAGAGGGGTATAGTTTGCTAAAAATAGGATGTTCCATCTCTTCAAGCATCTTCAAAGGGTGGCCGGCCATGAATTGAGGAAATTGAGCTGATTTTTGCTTGATTTTTTCTCAATTTAAGTGCCACAACAACTCAGGACTGAGACTTGGTCAAGTGCAAATCTTTAGGCAAAACTCTAATTTCTTCAACATTACAAGGACCTTGTGCAATTAAACCAAAAAGTGGTTTATGTGGACAGCCAAGTGTAGCTGAAAATTGGGTTGACTTGGTCTCCAATTTGGATGGTTTGGTAATCCAACAAAGCTATTAGACCTGCCCCAAAAAAAAAATCAATAAATTAGATGACCAAAGAATAAAATTTATCCAATTTAAATATTTAATTACAACCCAAATTATTAATAAAATATCTAAAAATGAATATTTAAATATAATTTTATATTTTATTATTTAATTTAATCATGCATGGCCCATTTCATGTCTTAAAAATATAATATGCTCAATTTAATATAAAATAAGCCATTTTATGCATGAAAACTATATAATAAAGCATAAAATCACATTTTAATAATTTCTATGTCCTAATTTCATATTTTAACATATTTCATTAATTTATTAAACAATTACTTAGTTTTAACAACAAATTTAAGTAAAAAGGTGATAAATTATATAGGAAAAATCCTATATATTTTCCATTTACACACCCTCAAACTTAAATCATTGCTCGTCCCGAGCAATGGTTATGCACAGCAAAAGGTCTTGCTAAGGCAAAATTGCTAATTGTGTAAGCATCATCAATCTTTGTCCCATACTCATGGATTAATAACTTCATGTTCATAGATCTTCTTTATTAACAAGTAATTCATATGCAAACACTTAAAGAATTTTATACTAAGTTTCAAAATATGCCAACATGAATCATAGTTTGTATGTTTGTCACAGCCATAGATAACATTCTTCATTCAACATAATTTCTTATCAATCAAGCAAACAATCATAAGGCTTATTTATGAACTTCATATGTTGAACTTAGTACTTCCTCTCCACTAATGTAGGTGACATATATAACATCCCTAACTCGTGCCCATCGCCGGAACAGGGTTTCAGAACATTACCAGAACATTCAAAACATTTTTCTATTAAACTACGTAAATTTACTATTCATTTATCGAGATCATCCATAATGTCCCTTGATCGGGCCCTCGAGGCCCAGTACGAGCATTAGAATCAAATCGCAACTTAATCAGAACCTCTAAGAATTTTTCGAAAAATTACAAGATTTTTCTATGGGGCAGGACTCACACGGCCGTGTGGTCCAAGGGACACACCCGTGTGACCCTGGAACACGCCCGTGCTACAGGCCGTGTTCGATTTAGGTTGCTCTCTGACTTGCACCACACGGCCATGCCACACGCCTGTGTGCTAGGCCGTGTGGTTAATTAAATTAATTCGAATTAGGTGCAGGTTTCACACGGCCAAGACACACGACCGTGTTCTAGGCCGTGTGGCACACACGGCTGAGACACACGCCCGTGTCTCTACCCGTGTACCCAATTTTGAGCATTCTATTTCTCAAAATTAAGGTGCAGGGGACACACGGCCTAACTACATGCCCGTGTTACAGGTCAGTGTGTCACACACGCCTAGACACACGCCTGCAGTGTGTCGCTCGTGTGGACAAAATGAAGCCATTTCTAGCTTCATTTCTCACCCAAAATTTCACCCAAGACCTGCACTTGAAACACACATCCAATACCAACCAATTCAAGCATTCAAATTGGGCAATTTCTATCATTCACAAGACATATCGCTACAAGCATACATGATCACAACCTTACCTTAGTTTAACTTAGGCATTCCCAACATTGATCACATATTTTTAACATAAAACATGTGTATATATGTATATCATAATAATCTATTTAGTCACACCAAAATGAACCAATACTAGCCATTCCGATGGCTAGGTTACAAAATAACATTTTAAGCCACTATTGGCCAAGTTGTCCTATACATGCCATTATACCCAAAATGATTTCACTAAATATACCCAAAATGCTAGTTGATAGTGTGACGATGCTCCAATGATCTTCCAACCTTCACGAGCTTCCGAGCACTATAAAACAAGGGAGAAATAAACGGAGTAAGCACTACATGCTTAGTAAGTTCGTATAACGGAAACTAAACATACCAATCCTGTTATTAAATTTAAGCACACAACATCATGTTTTCCATCCATTAGCAAAATTTCCTAAGCACGTGGCTTCAATCAAACATGTTAGTCACAACACTTACAAGCATGTCAAGTAAAAATAGATGAGCTCATCATGCAATGTTCTTTCAAGTTATTATCATTACATCTCAAGATTTTCATTCCAAGTCAAGAGATTCATGCCCATTGAATCATTGAATTCCGATGGATGCTCAGGTAGTACACTTGAAGTGTACGGTTCCATAATCCGTCAATTTCTTATTCAAGGGAACCCCTTTGGGCACTTAACCAAGGAACACACTCTCGAGCCACATCATATAACAGGATTACCAGTCCAGGCTAAATCCTTTATATAACATAAGCTCAAAGGGGCTCGATTAGGATTACCAGTCTAGGCTAAACCCTAATCTTAATGCATACTCGAGAGGTATTATATTAGGATTACCGGTCCGGGCTAAATCCTTTATATAACAAGGTCAATTGGATTACTCGTCCGAGCTAAATCCCCGTCCGCAACAAATGCAGGACCTTATCAGTTTCGGGAAAGTGCATATAATCATCAGAATTTAACATTCAATCGGGACTAACCCTTTATCACCATTTCAAGCATGTAGCAAATTTTCCATCATAGCATACTAGTAAAGAACATTAACATAAATCACATTACATACAGACACAACATTCCATTAACATAATTACATGTCCGATTAAGTTACACGAACTTACCTCGACACTTGTTCGCGTAATAATCTACTAATCCAAAATCATTTCTTTTCTTCGATCTAGCCTCGATATTGTGTTTTCTGGATCTATATAAATGAATTTAGCTATCAATTTCATACATTTCATATTTAAATGGACTCAATTTACGTCCTAGGAAAAATTACCATTTTGCCCCTAACTTTTCCATAAATTCTGATTTTGTCCCTAGGCCCAAAAAATGAAACTTGTGCAAATTACTCCCTATTCCAAGCCTAACCAAAGCCCCAGTACAAAATTTAAAGCACATGTATACATAAAATTTCAAAATTTTTCTTCCAATTTCACAATTTTACATTTTAGTCCCTAACTTAATTTTTCATCAAAAATCACTTTGTTAAAGTTGTTTATCTATCAATAATCTTCCATTTTCTACCATAAATTTCTAATTTCCAGCATAATACATCCATGACCCATTTTCATACCTTGATAACTTTTCAAATTAATCCCTCAAATAGAGAGATTAAGCTATCCTAGTTTCAAAAATACTAAAATTATTAAAAACGGGACAATAGAACTTACCCAATTAAGCCTTGAAAGTTTCCCCTCTCTCTCCTAGGGTTTCCATGAAATTTTAGGTTGAAGATGACAATAATAAGATGATATTTTTATCATCTTTTAATTATTTAAATTTTTGCTATTTCCAATTTAGTCCTTGACCTTTTTCTATAATTCCATGGATGAGTCACCATGAAAAATCTACATACTTTTCTTAATGGTCTAATTACCATATAAGGACCTCTAGTTTTGAATTCCATAGCTATTTGATCCATATAGCTACTAGAATTCAACTTTCACATTTTATGCGATTTAGTCCTTCTCGTAATTAGGCACTAAATCGATAAAATTTTCATGTCAAAATTTTCACATGTCACGTCCATCATATTACGGAAAAATATAATAAAATAAAAATAAATTATATTTTTGGTCAGATCTGTGGTCCCAAAACCTCTGTTCCGATTTCACTGAAAAATGGGCTGTTACAACTCTCCCCCTTTTAGGGATTTTAGTCCTCGAAAACCTTACCAGTAAAGAGATTCGGGTATTGCTTCCTCATAGTTTCCTCCAGCTCCCAAGTAGCCTCTTCTATACCGTGTCATTGCCAAAGAACTTTTACCAAAGCTACCTTTTTATTTCTTAACTCTTTTGTTTCCCGAGCTAAGATTTTGATTGGTTCCTCACTGTAACACCCCTAACCCGAAACCATCGCCGGAATAGGGTTAAGAGGTATTACCGAACAATCAAAAAATTTACAATCATTTTTCAACACAAAGTATAACATCATTCAAACATATCAATATATATATATAGTCCCTTAATGAGGTCTAAGCGCCTTAAACATGTGTTAGAAAGGGGTCGGAACTAAACCGAACACATACGAAATTTTCTAAAATTCAAACATTTTTCCAAGCTATAGGGGTCACACACACACGGCCTCGGACACGCCCGTGCATCCAAGCCGTGGCAAAACAGGGCATACATACTGACTTGTCCACACGGCCTGAGACACGCCCGTGTGCCTCACCCGTGGTCGACACTTACTTGCACCACACGGCCAGTCACACGCCCGTGTGTCCAGCCCGTGGTCGAGTCTAACTTGTTTTGAAATGCAACCACGAAGGACACGGTCGAGCCACACGCTTGTGTGCTCAACCGTGTGGGCAATTATAGGCCATTTGCAAGGCCAATTTGTGTAACATCCTAAAATTTAGGGGTCTGCAATATTTGTGTAATTGCATGCTATGGTTGCTCTGCGGGTTGTTTGGGTGTGTTTTGGGGTCCTAGGAAGGCTTGGGTTCGAGCCCAAGCCTTGGTGAAATTTTGGTTTTGGGGCACTTTAGTGGGGAGAGCTAGCAGAAGATGGACTTAAGGAAATTTGTTGGTGTTTTGCTAGCACAAGTGGAGCATGTGGCAAGGTGGTGTGGCGTCAAGGGGAGTGCAAGGAGGTTGGAGGTTCGAATCTCACAAGTGTTATTTTGGTGGCTATTATTTTGTGTTTGGGAGAGGAAGAAGCAGAGTTGAGTTCAAACTCTGCCAGGGTGGTTGAAGAATGAGTCAAATGGTTTGAATGGGAGGTGGAGAGGAAATGTAGGAGGAAATTGGGGAGGAAATCGTGGAAGTGATGGTGTGGGGAGTGTTTGGCCAAATGTGGAGTGTGTGGGAGGAGAATTTCGGTGTAGAGGGGTCACTTAGTAGCATATTCGGTTTTGAGTAGTTAGTGTGTCGTTTTTTTCTAAAGTGTTCTTTTGTGAGTTTTTTACCTTTTTGCATTTTCGGTGATAGCATTTCGGAACACATTGCTTCAATTTTTTCTTTGCTGAAACCCCAAGCTTGCTATTCTCTATTCTTTCTTTTTCTCATCTTCTTCAAAACATTTTTCTTTACTTATTAGTGCCTGAACAGTATTGGCCGAATTCTTCCCCAACCCCTTTTTCTTCCTATAGCTGAATCTTTTCTACACCTACCATTTGGGCTTGTGTTCTTCGATTGATTTTCATTTCATTTTAGCCTCCATAGCCGTACCTTGAGTTCTTTTGGGTTTGCTGCTAGTGCTGAATCTTGTCATTCCATTCGGCTCATCCTTGGTATTAAGGTAATGGTTCTTCTTCTTCCACTTCTTTCGTTCTTTCTTTTCTTGATTTTGTTTAAGCCGAAACTCTCACCTCTTGGCTAAGCCGAACTTAACCACTTATTTCTACTGTGAATCCCTTTTGTTCTCTTTTGGTTAGGGCCGAATCCTCCAAGGTGCAAACTCAAATCTTGTTTGTTCAATCCGCTTCGTGATTTTCTTCAATTGTTGGTAAGTGGGGGCATGGCCGATTAGGGGTGGAAGTTTCCCTTATCTTGCTGAGTTTCTTAAGGCCGAATAGCCTTGTCTTTGTGAGCTTGGAACAACGGTATTGAATTATGTTCCTTTGTTAGGGACCCAACTTCGTAATCGAAGGGAGTAATCAAGCGTTCTAGCATAGGAAGGAGTTGTCGTCGGGGTTGGTATGTATGGTGGGTCGTTATCAATCTCAATTTTGGGGAGTAGTATGGATTAAGACTAACCGTTAGCTATTGTGATCTCAGGTGTTTGGGAAGTGCCGAGTACCGCAAACCCGTAAACAGGTGTGTAATCTCACACCCTTCTGGATAAATGCTTGCAATGTTCTGTGACTCGGCCGAAAGCCGAAAAATCGGCAAACGTGACTGCTCGAGCGTGTGAGCGCTCGTAGTGGAAAATCGAGATGCAAATGTTGGTAGTAAGTCGTTGAGAGTGTCACGAGCGCTCTCGCGAAACTGAGGCTGTAACGATCCAAATCGGGCCGAAACGGGCTGAACGGGCCCAATGGGCTAACCGGCCCACTTGGGCGAAATTGGTGTAAAACTGTCAATGGATAAGTGCAGTTGCAAAATCTAAAAATTTGAGACCGAAACTACGTGTAATGGGCCACACGAGCGTGTGGGCCGTTTTGGGCCTGAAATGGATTTCAGGCCCAATAGTTCTGTAGAGACCCAAAAAGGGCTCTGTGTCGCTCAAGGCGACAGTAGGCCTTCGGAAAGGCTGTTAGATGATAAAATTACAAAAATACCCTTGGGGGTAAATTACCGAAATACCCTTGAAGGGTAAATTACCAAAATACCCCTAGAGGGTAAATTACCAAAATACCCCTAAAGGATAAATTACCAAAATACCCCTGGAGGGTAAATTACCAAAATACCCCTGGAGGGTAAATTACCAAAATACCCTTGGAAGGTAAATTACCGAAATACCCCTATAGGGTAAATGACCGTTATACCCTAGATTATGGTTGGTTATCATGTATATGCTTCATTTACACTTTTGTATGTATGATGCATTGCATTTATATTATGTTGCATGGGTTGGGTTGATGATAGGAGGAAGTGTATTCTGGTGTCTCTGCCACAATCTGTGTAGTGGCTATGCCACGTATATTCTGTTATTCTGGTGGGTCCGCCACAAATTCTGTGATTAGCAGCTTGTCTGCCATATTAGTGTATAGGGCTGGGTGGGTTGACTTGGTCCCCACAGGTGTGTAGGGTTGGTACGGGGGTGTATAGCGGATGGCTTATTGGGTTGGGCTACATTACATTATTTGTATTATCATGTTTATAGGGTTAAGGCCCAAATTGTTATCGAATAGGGCTTCGGCCCAGTCTGCTTCTGTATGGGCTCTGGCCCAGTTAATGACCGATTAGGGGATTACACACTGAGTTCTCGTAACTCACCCCTCTGCTTTAACCTTGCAGGTGATCCCCAGCGTTAGAGGATTTGGAGCTGCGGTGGACTCTGTGGTGGCCATACGTCGGAGTATTTCTCACGAACTTTAGTAAATTTTGTTTTTGCTTTATTTTAAGATTATTTTAATTTGGGTTTAATATTTTGTAATAAGGCCATTGGACTTTAATTTTTCTTTTAAACTTTCATTTCAGTCATATTCAAACTATAAATGATTAAACTCCGGGTTTTCTTGAAACGTCATTAACTGTTTTCAAAATATCACATTTCTGCCAATTACTAGATCTGATTTCTGCTATAAACAAATTTTTCGCGAATAACATTAATAACGTTTTTACAAGATAACCTTAAAAGCAGCTTTGAATTTCACAATCAACAAAGCTCGAAGTTTCAAAAAGAATACGAACTTTTTAACGAACGCGCAGCTTTTAAGCAACCTTTCTATGTGACATGCTAGATCCGGTCATAACGTCTAGGCCGGGTGTAGGGTGTTACAATTTGCCACCAACACTTTGGGTCTCACCTACTAGCACAAACCAATTCCATTTCATATCTCAAATAACATTCAAACATACCAAAATGTACTCAATTTAATCTCTTAACATCATCATTCCTCTTCCTATTCAATTTATCTCAATTTACCATCATAAAGTAACAATTACACATACAAAGACATGTAATTTAAGCATCAATTAATCCCTACCAAAACTATCATGAAACATACCATTTCCATTCTACTAATTTATACCAAAATGATTACTCTCATAGATCACATATGCACATCTTTAACCATCTTTTTACACATCCAAGGCAAAAACCAATATCATCAAACTACCAAGCCATATCACATGGCATGGCTAAAACATTCAAAACATATCTTAGTCACTATCCTATACATGCCATATTCCAAATATACACAACTTCCAAAAGTACCAAAATAGATAGCCGATAGTGTGATTGAGTCGCTGACGATCTCCGGATCCGAGCTAGCTTTAAAGACACTGTAAAACAGAGAAAACTACACACAGTAAGCTTAAGAGCTTAGTAAGTTCGTAATATAATATATTTAACTCAATGTTTCAAATTCAATATATAAAATATACCATCACATAGATCAATTCACAATAAGACACAATTTCATCCATATTCAAAACTCACTTAACCATCCATTTATCCATTTACAAAATCATCAACCACATAGGTTCCGTACATACCTGTGCCAACACTTAGTTAACGATTACTCTAGCTACTCGATGTTTATTACCACATTTCATTCAATCTACATTAATCAATCACTTTACTCGCACACTTAGTGCCAAATTCTATAGCCGAAGCTTTAATATCATCGCACACCTAGTGCCTTTACATTAAACCAAATTTAACTCGGTATTGCACACAGTGCCAATCGATGTAGTCGATACTTTCTTTATTTCGCACACACAGTGCCATTCTCAACTATCAATTCTATTTTGCACACTTAGTGCCACACCTCTCAATCCACATTTAACATGAATAATTCATCAACCATATAATCTTTCATTAAATAACACATGAGCATAAGTTAAACAATTTGTATTATAAACGAACTTACCTCGGGCGTCGAAATAACAAAACAAGTCGGTTAATCGAGCACTTTATCTTTGCCTCTATCTCGATCCAAATCTCTCTTTTCTTGATCTATACATATTCAAATTTATCTCATTTATTCACCAAATCATTCAATCTAACCCAAACACACATATTTAGGGCATTTTACAAAATAGCCCTCACATTTTCACATTTCGACACTTTAGTCCCTATTTCATAAAATCACAAAATACACAAAATTTCCTTTTACACATGCTTAGCCAAATTTTCCCCAAGCTCATACAAGCCCACATATTTTATTTATTTCACATTTTAGTCCTCCAATTTCTCATTTCCACAATTTAGCCCAAAATGACCAATTTCACCAAAAATTCAAAGACAAACTATGTTAACCCAACATTAAACTTTCATATTCCACCAACTATCAACACAAAGCTCACATATTCATCAATGGAACATCTCAAAATCTTCATCAAATTCTAAAATTAAAGCATGGGTTTGATAGTACGCTAAGGAACGATCACAAAAACGTAGAAATTATCAAAAACCTAACAAAAACTAACCTTGAATCAAACTAGATGTTGGCCGAATATACTAAAGCTTCAAACCTTCTTTTTCTTTTCTAATTTTCAGTGCACAAAGATGAGAATGGCTTCCTTTTTCTTATTTGTTTTATTTAATACATATTATTTCATCATTTACTAAAATACCCTTTGTTAAAACATTATTATTTCATTCATTTAATGGCTATATATGTCAACTTCCACTATCAAAGGTCTAATTACCACATAAGGACTCCTCATTTAAAAAGCCATGCCAAATAAGCACTTTAACAATCAGCACGCATCTTTTTCATTTTATGCGATTAAGTCCTTTTTCTCAATTCGACACACAAACGATAAAATTTCCACACAGAATTTTCACACATGCTCAATCATATATTGTAAACACCAAAAATAATTTTAAAATATTTTTTGACCTCGGATTTGTGGTCTCGAAACCACTATTTTGACTAGGGTCTAAATCGGACTGTTACACTCACCAAATGTCATATCAGGCTGAATCTCTACCTCTGTCGGAGAGATAACATGTGAAGGGTCAGATCAATACTGCTGTAGCATAGACACATGAAAAACATTATGAACCCGATCAAGCTCTGGTGGTAAAGCTAACCGATATGCAACCTGTCTAATTCTTTCAGTAATCACATATGGTCCAATAAAGTGTGGACTCAATTTCCCTTTACGACCAAACCGGAGTACTTTCTTCCAAGGTGACACTTTTAAGAATACCTTGTCACCAACCTGAAATTCTATCTCTTTTATTTTCAAATCAGCATAAGACTTTTTTCGATCAGTGGCTGCTTTCAAGTTGTCTCGAATTACCCTTACTTTTTCCTCGGTCTCTCGGACCAAGTCTACTCTGTGTAACTTTTTCTCACTGAAATCTATCCAATACAATGGAGTTCTACATTTGCGACCATACAAGGCTTCATACAGTGCTATTTTAATACTATACTGATAACTTTTATTATAAGCAAATTCAATTAAAGGCAAATACCTTTCCCAGTTACCTTAAAACTCAAGGACACAACACCGAAGCATATCTTCCAAGATCTGTATTACCCGTTCAGATTAACCATCTATTTGGGGATGAAATACAGTGCTAAAGTGTAACTGGGTACCCAGAGTTTTTTGCAATTTACTCCAGAATTGAGATGTAAACCGAGGATCTCTATCTGAAATGATGGAGACAGGCACTCCATGCAATCTGACAATCTTAGAAACATATAACTCAGAAAATCTATCCAAGGAATAATCCATACATACTAGAATAAAGTGTGCGGACTTTGTCAACCGATCAAAAATTACCCAAATGGCATCTTTCTTCTTTGGAGACAGGGTAATCCTGATACAAAGTCCATAGTAATTCTTTCCCATTTCCATTATGGTATTGTAACTGGCTGTAACATTCCAGAAAGCAACTGATGTTCAGCTTTTACTTGCTGACATATCAAACATTTAGATACAAACTCAAAAATATCTCATTTCATTCCCGGCCACTAGTACATCTTTTTCAGATCATTATATATTTTATTACTACCAGGATGTACAGACATGTTACCATTATGAGATTCATTCAAAATCTTCTGTATCAGTTCTGAACTTTTCGGCACACATACTCTGCCTCTAAATAACAAACAACCATCAGTCCCGATCTGAAATTCTGAGTCAGGAGTTGATTCACTTTGTACGCGTCTTGCTTGCAACTTGCTATCATTTTTCTGGGCTTCAAAATTTGCTATAAAAACATTGGTCTAGCTTTTAACTCAGCTAGGATTAAACCATCATTAGAAAACGACAATCGAGTATTCATTGCTCGTAAAGCATACATGGATTTTCTGCTCAAAGCATCTGCCACTACATTGGCTTTTCTCGGATGGTAGTCAATAACAAGATCATAATCTTTCAATAACTCAAGCCATCTGCGCTGTCTCAAATTCAAATCTTTCTCTGACATCAAATATTTCAGACTTTTATGATCAGTGAATATGTGACATTTTTCACCAAATAAGTAATGTCGCTAGATTTTCAGAGCAAACACTATGGCTAAACCATGTAATGACGCATCACTGTAAACTACAAATTCTTTACCCGATTCTAGTTGAACTAACACTGGAGCTTCTGTCAATAAAGCTTTTAATCTGTCAAAACTCTACTGACATTTATCAGTCCACTCGAACTTTACATCTTTTTGTAGTAAGCGAGTCATCGGAGAAGCTATCATTGAAAAGCTTTTTACAAATCTCCTATAGTACCCAGCTAGTCCCAGAAAACTTCAGACTTCAGACACATTCTTCGGTGGCTTCCAATTAACAATGGCTAAAATTTTATTCAAGTCTACTCTGACAACTTCAGCAGATACTATATGCCCAAGAAAACTAACTTCCCGTAGCCAAAATTCACATTTACTAAATTTGGCATACAGTTGTTTCTCTCTCAGGGTTTACAACACTAATTTCAAATGCTCAGCATGTTCATTTTCATCTCGGGAGTAAACCAAAATATCATCTATAAATACCACCACTAACCTGTCCAAATACGGACTGAAAATCCTGTTCATCAAATCCATAAACACTGCAGGTGCATTTGTCAAGCCGAATGGCATCACAAGAAACTCATAGTGTCCATACCTGGTTCTAAGAGCTGTCTTAGGCGCATCATGTTCTTTTACTCGTAATTGATAATAACCAGAACGGAGATCAATCTTTGAAAATATAGTGGCACATTTCAACTGGTCAAATAAGTCAACAATACGAGGCAATGGATACTTGTTCTTTATTGTGACTTTGTTGAGCTATCTGTAATCAATACACAGCCTCAACGATCCATCCTTCTTCTTTACAAATAGGACCGACGCACCCCAAGGTGAGAAACTAGGTCGAGCAAAACCTCTGTCAATCAACTTCTGTATTTGTACTTTCAGCTCTTTCAATTCTGTAGGACCTATTCTGTAAGGTGCTATAGATATCAGTGTCATTCCCAAAACAATATCTATGGAGAATTCCACTTCTCTATCCGGTGGTAAACCAGGTAATTCTTCTGGGAATACATCAGGAAATTCACATACAACTGGTACTGATTGATTCTTTAACTCAGACACTTTAGTATCCAACACATATGCAAGGTAAGCATCATAACCCTTTCGGTCGTATTTCTTTGCCGTTATTGTTGGAATCACATTAGCTAATCCATCCAGTTTATTAGATTCAACATGAAGCAATTCATCATTCTCACATTTCAATACAATATATTTCTGCTTACAATTTACCACTGTATCATATCGGGTTAACCAATACATTTCCAAAATCACATCAAATGGCAATAACATTAAGTCAGCCGAAAAGAAATAATCTTTTACCATCAAGGGACAGTTCTTAAAAACTTTATCCACCATAACACACCAACCCAGGGGGTTTGAAACTTTAACCATAAATTCAGTGGATTCAACATGTAAATTTTTAACAGTCACTAGGTTCGTGCATATATATGAATGTGTGGAACCAGGATCAATCAATGTAGAAATATCAATATCAAGTAGAGAAAATGTACCAGTAATGACGTCTGGTGCAGAGGCATCTTCTCTAGAATGAATAGCATATGTCCTTGTAGGTGCTCGTGCCTCAGATCTAACTACCGTATCCTTGGTAGACCTCGACTACCACTAACATTACCGGGGTGACGGGGTGGTCTGCCTCTCGCAACAGGATTACTCGGCTTTGGAGATGGTTCTATTTCTTTTTCAACTCTTTCGGGACAATCCTTGAGAAAATGGTCAAGCGAACCACATTCGAAACAAGCTCTACTTCTAGACCGACATTCCCCATGATGAAATTTGTTACAGTGTTTATATTTTGGTTTGGGATTACCAACACTATCCACACTGGTCACAAATAGATATGAAGACCTCGGGTTCGAATGTTGAGAGCCCCGCTCTCTTCCAGAATACCCCGTAGAGGTAGTAACATGATCATAATACCTCTTTAATTTCTTAGAAGCAAATGATTGTGACTTACTCATAGTTCTTTTTCCTGAAACCCGAGCCTCTCTTTCGGCTTGTTTCTTTTCCTTAGTTCCTCAGCTTTGTGGGCTCGACTGGCTAACACTGCAAACTCTTTTATTTCAAGAATTCCAATCAATAACTTGATATCTTCATTTAGGCCCTCTTCGAAGTGTTTACACATTTTATCCTCGATTAAAACCCATTCTTTGGCATACTTGCTCAACCGAACATGTAACAACCCATTTTTAGTCAAATCGAAACAGTGGTTTCAAGACCACAAATCTGAATTAAAAATATTTATTTTATTATTATTTTAATGTTTACAGCAATATAGCATGTATTTGTGAAAATTTTGTGAAGAAATTTTATCGTTTAAATGGTCAATTTGAGAAAAAGGACTAAATCGCGTAAAGTGCAAAAGTGTTGTTCTATTAGCTAAAGGTGTTTAATAGCTATAGAACCTTAAAGCTAAGGTCCTTAAGTGGTAATTAGACCATTATTATGATATTGGATGATAGTGGCTTGGTAAATTTGAAATAATTAATGTCCATTAAGGTTATTCTTGTAATTTAGTAAATAAAGCATAATTAAATGTGACAAAATTTCATATCATCTTTTTATTTTCTTCATCATCAAGCAAATACTCAAAGAAAAGAAGCCATTGTTAAGCATTTAGGGTTCGGTCAGTTTGGGGTTAAATTGGTAAGTGATTTTTGTTCCGTTTTTAATGATTTTTGTGTTTTTGAGATCGTTGCAGCTAGTATTAATCAGCCCAGGGACTAATTTGAAAAAAATTTAAAGATTTTGAATGATGTAATTAATGAATATGTATGATTTTTGATGTTTTATGATTGATTATGAATATTTGTTATGAGTATTACAAGTTTTGTTAAGTGATTTTTAGTGAAAATGCAAATTAGGGGCTAAATTGAGAAATGTTGAAACTTTAGGGTTAAAATGTGAAATAAATTAAAAATATGGGATGCTACGGTAATAATAGAAATTCGGGTAGCATGGGTATATTTGGAATTTCACTAATTTGTGATTTTATGCAATAATGACTAAATTGTGAAAAATGTGAAAGTTTAGGGGCAAAAGTGTAAACATGATTTAAAGAGTGTTTTGGATTGAATTGAATAAATAGATTATTAAATAAGTTAAATTTTAATATATTTAAATCAAGAAAAGTGGAATTTGGATCTAGATCGGGGAAAAATAAAAGTTATCAACTAATCAACTCGATTCGCCGTTTTAACATCTGAGGTAAGTTCGTATATTATAAATTCATTTCTAATGTATTTTATATGCTTTGATATAGCAAGAATTGTGGTTATGTGATTATGGACGAGTTTGGAATGGATTCGATGAAGATTCGACAGTTGAAATCCTGATTGAACCTTAGGAATAGTTTAGGATGCTAGTGACATGTCATTAGGTATACTTGAGTTGGCTTCGGGCCATGATTTAGCACTATGTGTGCGAGATAAAACGATTTGGCTTTGGGCCATGCATATCGGTTGATTTGGCTTCAGGCCATGATATTAGAATTTCAGATAAGTAACTTTGATTTGGCTACGAGCCATGGTATAGGTACTTATCGAGTGAGACCTTGAGTATTCGAATTCTATTCCAAATGGTTCAACGGGTAAATGAAGGATGTGATTGAGTATGATATTGGCACGAGATGGTACAGGTACGTACGAAAATGAATTAAGTTTTGAAAACTAAGAAATGGATTAGTTCCTTGGTAAGTTATATGAATGATCATATGATGATTTGAGATTTAATAGGTTTGTTGCATATTGTTTTCTATTATATGAATGGTTAATGAATGATGATAGTTGCTTATTGTTAACATACGAGCTTACTAAGCTATCTAGCTTACTTTGTTGTTTTTCCATGTTTTATAGTGATTTCAAGCTAGCTCAGATTTAGGGATCGTCGGAGACATCACCACACTATCCACTCACTCTTTTGTACTTTTGAAACTATGTTTTAAGTATATGTCATGTATAGGTATTTGAGTTATATTGGTTATGTTTTGGTAATGACTTTGGCCGAATGAGTTGAGTTTTAAATGTCTATATTTTGAGTTGTAAATATAGCCATGAGATTTGGCTTAATTTGGTGAATTTGGTTATGTACTTATATGTGCATATATGTTGATATTTAAGTTCTTGGATGGATATGTGAATGATCATATTATGAAATTGTGGAATTGGTACAAAAATGGGGTATGTTAGGTAATAGTTAAACTAGTTGATTGGTATATGTATTTGAGTAGGTTCTGGTTGAGTTAAACTTGAGTTATAATCATGTTGAATGTTGGTATTGAAAATGGTATGGATTAGTCTTGAATGTGGTTTAATTGAATGCTATTTATGCTATGATTTGGTACCATTTGGTTTTGTTTAGGTATATGTAAAATGGGTGGCAAAATGGCTTGGTAAATAGCCTATTTTTGTCCACACGGGCAGAGACACGGGTGTGTGTCTCAGCCATGTGTGACACACGGTCAAGTTACACGGCCGTGTGTCCCCTAGTGTTGAAATTGAAATGAAGTCAGTATGCTCCACACGGCCTCACACACGGGCGTGTGATTGGCCGTGTGGCACAAGTCAGTATACCCCCTAATTGGCACACGGCCTAGCACACGAGCGTGTGACTTGGCCGTGTTGCATAAGTCAGTATACCCTACAGTTGATATGATTCCTAAACACAGGGCTGAATGGTTCAGGGCTATTATTGATGATGATCCTGAGAGAGCCAAGTTTTGTCTTGAAAATACTATCCAAGTGTTTGATGAACTTTTGTGTACGCCAGCTAAATGCTTAAAGTGTGCTCTTTCTCTTCTAAGAGACTCTGTGTATCAATGGTGGAATACCTTGATGTCTATAGTGCCGAGAGAGCGAGTGACCTGGGAATTCTTTCAGATGGAGTTCCGAAAGAAATATATAAGTCAGTGGTCCCTTGATCAAAAGCATAAAGAGTTTCTAGACTTGAAACAGGGCCGAATGACCGCGACAGAATATGAAAGAGAATTTGTACGGTTAAGCAAGTATGCTCGAGAGTATGTTTCTACTGAAGAGATAATGTGCAAATGGTTTGTTGATGGACTGAACGGAGACGCTAAACTTCTGGTCGGGATTCTAGATTTGAAAGAATTCATTGTGTTAGTTGAACAGGCCTGCAAAGCTGAAGATTTTAGTCGAGAAAAGAAGAAAGCTGATTTAGAGGCTAGAGATTCAAAGAAAAGACTTATGAATAAGCCTTATCATTCTTCATCAAAGAAATCTCGAGATTCGTATAGTCGACCAAATGCATCAGTGGGATATCAAAATAGAGATCGTGGAAATCAAACTGTGAATTCTAAAGCTCAAGCTACATTCGTATCAAGTGTTGGCAGTGTGAGAAATAACAAACCTGAGTGTCACCAGTCCGGGAGAAGACATTTTGGTGAATGCTGGAATAAGAGTACAAAAGCTCGCTTCAAATGTGGTTCGCCAGATCACTTTATTCGAGACTGCCCAGAGTTATCCGAGAAAGAAAAAGTTTAGAATGCAAGATCGAGCAATACGGATACTAGAGGGAGACCACCCCAAAATACTGAAAATACGAGTGGTAACCAAGGTGCTACGAGAGATTTGTTGTGAGATCTGAGGCATGAGCACTTGCTCGAGCCTATGCGATCCGTGCACGGGAAGAGGTATCATCGCTAGATGTTATTATCGGTACATTTTCTCTTTACGACACTAATGTTATTACATTGATTGATCCTGGACTGACTCATTCGTATATATGTATGAACTTGGTGTCTAAAAAGAGTTTACATGTCGAGTCTACAGAGTTTGTAATTAAAGTATCGAACCCCTTAGGCAAGTCTGTTTTAGTTGATAAGATTTGTAAGAATTGTCCTTTGATGACTCGGGGTTACTGTTTTTCGGCTGACTTGATGCTTTTTCCATTTGATGAGTTTGATGTGATTCTGGGTATGGACTGGCTAACTATGCATGATGCAGTCGTGAATTGTAGACGAAAGATTATCGAATTGAAATGGAAAAACGATGAAATTCTTCGAATTGAGTCTGATGATTCGAGTGAATTACCTACTGTGATATCGTCTATGTTAGCTCAAAAATGTATGAAAAAGGGCTATGATGCATATCTTTCATACGTACTGGATAAAAAGGTGTCTAAATCAAAGACTAAATCTGTAGCTGTTATTTGTGAGTTTTCGGATGTATTTCCAGAAGAATTACCGGGTTTGCCACCGATCAGAGAGGTTGAATTTGGTATTGAGTTAGTACCGAGAACAACACCGATATCGATAGCTCCGTACAGAATGGCTCCAACAGAATTAAAAGAGTTGAAAGCTCAGTTGCAAGATTTGACAGACAGAGGTTTTGCGCGACCGAGTTATTTGCCCTGGGGTGCACCGGTATTCTTTGTAAAGAAAAAATACCCTATACCGCGGATTGATGATTTATTTGATCAGTTGAAAGGTGCAACAGTGTTTTCAAAGATTGACTTAAGATCGGGATATTATCAGTTGCGAGTTAAAGACTCAGATGTGCCGAAGACAGCGTTCAAAATGAGGTACGGACACTATGAATTCCTTGTTATGCCTTTTGGACTAACTAATGCTCTTGCCATTTTTATGGATTTGATGAATCGGATTTTTAGACCGTATTTAGACAAATTTGTTATTGTATTCATTGACGACATTCTGATCTATTCACGAGACGAGTCTGAGCATGCCGAGCATTTGAGGATTGTGTTGCAAACTTTGAGAGATAAGCAATTGTATGCTAAATTCAAAAAATGTGAGTTTTGGCTCCGGGAAGTTGGATTTTTGGGACATATAGTCTCGGCGGATGGCATTCGAGTTGATCCGAGCAAGATTTCTATAGTTATTAACTGGAAACCTCCAAGAAATGTATCTGAAGTCCGTAGTTTTCTGGGCTTAGCGGGCTATTACCGAAGATTTGTGAAAGGATTTTCGATGATTGCGACACCGATGACATGACTGCTTCAGAAAGATGTGAAATTTAAATGGTCAGAAAAATGTCAACAGAGTTTTGAATAGTTGAAAGCATTGTTAATTGAGGCACCAGTGTTGGTTCAACCTGATTCGGGTAAAGAATTTTTGATTTACAGCGACGCGTCACTGAACGGTTTGGGTTGCGTATTGATGCAAGAGGGAAAGTTGTAGCTTATGCCTCCAAACAATTGAAACCGCATGAAAAGAACTATCTGACGCACGATTTAGAGTTGGCTGCAATTGTATTCGTATTAAAAATTTGGAGGCACTACTTATACGGTGAAAAATGCCACATTTATACGGATCACAAAAGCTTAAAATATCGGATGTCACAGAAAGATTTAAATCTGCGATAGCGAAGATGACTCAAGTTTTTGAAAGATTATGAATTTGTGATTGTTATCACCCGGGAAAAGCTAATGTTGTTGTTGATGCCTTGAGCTGAAAATCTTTGTTTGCATTACGAGTAATGAATACCCAGGTGATGATTTGTGATGATGGGTCTATTTTAGCTAAATTAAAAGCTAAACCGGTATTTCTTCAACAAATCTGTGAAGCTCAAAAAGATGACCGTGAATTGCAAGTTAAACGAACTCAATGTTAGACTATCACTAATTTAGAGTTTCAGATTGGAGCCGATGATTGTTTAAGGTTCCGAAATAGAATTTGTATACCAAGAAATTCAGAACTTACTCAGAAGATTTTGCACGAAACGCACAATAGCTGTTTATCTGTTCATCCGGGGAATACCAAAATGTACAACGATTTAAGACAGTTTTATTGGTGGGAAGGCATGAAACGAGCTATCTCAGAGTTTGTTTCTAAATATTTGATTTGTCATCAAATAAAAGCTGAACATCAAGTACCATCAGGCTTATTGCAGCCTGAGATGATTCCTGAATGGAAATAGGATAGAGTTACAATGGATTTTGTGTCGAAATTGCCCCTAACTCCGAAAAAGAAAGATGCTATCTGGATTGTCATTGATCGACTAACGAAATCTGCTCATTTCATACCGGTACGTACAGATTACTCACTTGATAAGCTAGTTGAATTTTATGTTTCGGAGATTGTTCGATTGCACGGGGTACTACTATCTATTATTTCTGATAGAGATCCGAGGTTTACGTCGCGATTCTGGAAGAAACTGCAAGAAGCTCTGGGAACAAAGTTGAATTTCAGTACTGCTTTTTATCCTCAGACTGACGGTCAGACCAAGAGAGTTATTCAAATTCTCGAAGACATGTTGAAATGTTGTATTTTAGAGTTTGAGGGCAGCTTATCATTGATTGAGTTCGCGTATAACAACAGTTTTCAAACGAGTATAAATGGCACCGTACGAAGCTTTATACGGTTGCAAATGTTGAACTCCGTTATACTGGACTGAATTAAGTGAGAAAAAGATTCACGGGGTTGATTTGATCAGAGAAACTGAAGAAAAAGTGAAAATGATTCGCGATAATTTAAAAGCAGCTTCAGATCGTCAGAAATCGTACACGGATTTGAAACGAAAAGACATTGAATTCCAGATCAGTGAGAAAGTGTTTTTGAAAGTATCTTCGTGGAAGAAAATCATTAGATTTGGTCGGAAAGGCAAGTTGAGTCCGTGTTGCATCTGGCCGTAAAAAACCATTGAAAAAATAGGATCAGTGGCATATCGACTAGCTTTACCATCAGAGTTAGAAAAGATCCATAATGTGTTTCATGTGTCGATGTTGTGACGTTATCGATCGGATCCCTCACATGTGATTTCTCCGTCAGAAATTGAGATTCAACCTGATATAACGTATAATGAAGAACCGATCATAATTTTGGCTCGAGAAATCAAAGAATTGAGAAATAAATGCATAGCTTTAGTGAAAGTCTTGTGGCAACGTCACGGAGCTGAAGAGGCTACGTGGAGCCCGATGAAGCTATGAGAAAATAGTACCCTAACCTTTTCACTAGTAAGATTTTTGGGGACGAAAATCCCTAAGGGGGGAGAGTTGTAATAGCTCGTTTTTAGTCAAATCTGAATAGTGGTTTTGGGACCACAAATTCGAATTCAAAATATTTATCTTATTATTATTTTAATGTTTACAGGATGATAGCATATATGTGTGAAAATTTCGTGAAAAAATTTTATCGTTTAAATGGTCAATTTGAGAAAAAGGACTAAATCGCGTAAAGTGCAAAAGTGTTGTTCTATTAGCTAAAGGTGTTTAATAGCTATAGAACCTTAAATATAAGGTCCTTAAGTGGTAATTAGACCATTATTATGATAGTGGCTTGGTAAATTTGAAATAATTAATGTTCATTAAGGTTATTCTTGTAATTTAGTTAATAAAGCATAATTAAATGTGATAAAATTTCATATCATCTTTTTATTTTCTACATCATCAATCGAATAATCAAAGAAAAGAAGCCATTGTTATGCATTTAGGGTTCAGTCACTTTGGGGTTAAATTGGTAACTGATTTTTGTTCCGTTTTGAATGATTTTTGTGTTTTTGAGATCGTTGCAGCTAGTACTAACTAGCCCAGGGACTAATTTGCAAAAATGTTAAAGATTTTGAATGATGTAATTGATGAATATGTATGAGTTTTGATGTTTGATGATAAATTATAAATATTTGTTATGAGTATTACAAGTTTTGTTAAGTGATTTTTAGTAAAAATGCAAATTAGGGGCTAAATTGAGAAATGTTGAAAATTTGGGGTTAAAATGTGAAATAAATGAAAAATATGGGCTTCTATGGTAATAATAGAAATTTGGGTAGCATGGGTATATTTAGAATTTCACTAATTTGTGATTTTATGCAATAAGGACTAAATTGTAAAAAATGTGAAAGTTTAGGGGTAAAAGTGTAAACGTGATTTAAAGAGTGTTTTGGATTGAATTGAATAAATATATTATTAAATAAGTTAATTTTAAATATATTTAGATCAAGAAAAGCGGAATTCGGATCTAGATCGGGGAAAAACGAAATTTATCGACTCATCAACTCGATTCGCCGTTTTAACATCCGAGGTAAGTTTGTATATTATAAATTAATTTCTAATGTATTTTATATGCTTTGATATAGCATGAATTGTGGTTATGTGATTACAGACAAGTTTGGAATGGATTCGATGAAGATTCGACAGTTGAAATCCCGATTGAACCTTAGGAATAGTTTAGGATGCTAGTGACATTTCATTAGGTATACTTGAGTTGGCTTCGGCCATGATTTAGCATTATGTGTGCGAGATAAACCGATTTGGCTTCGAGCCATGCATATCGGCTGATTTGGCTTCGGGCCATGATATCAGAATTTTGGATAAGTAACCTTAATTTGGCTACGGGCCATGGTATATGTACTTATCGAGTGAGACCTTGAGTATCCGACTTCTATTCCGAATGGTTCAATGAGTAAATGAAGGGTGTGATTGAGTATGAGATTGGTACGAGATGGTACAGGTACGTACGAAAATGAATTGAGTTTTGAAAACTAAGAAATTGATGAGTTCCTTGGTAAGTTATATGAATGATCATATGATGATTTGAGATTTAATAGGTTTGTTGCATATTGTTTTCTATTATATGAATGGTTAATGAATGATGATAGTTGCTTATTGTTAACATACGAGCTTACTAAGCTATATACCTTACTTTGTTGTTTTTCCATGTTTATAGTGATTTCAAGCTAGCTCAGATTCGGGGATCGTCGGAGACTTCACCACACTATCCACTCACTCTTTGGTGCTTTTGAAACTATGTTTTAAGTATATTGGATGTATAGGTATTTGAGTTATATTGGTTATGTTTTGGAAATGACTTTGGCCAAATGAATTGAGTTGTAAATGTCTATATTTTGAGTTGTAAATATAGCCATGAATTGAGTTGTAAATGTCTACAGGTTTGGCACGGCCTAACACACGGCCTAGCACATGGGCGTGTGTGGCCACTTCGAAGGGCACACGGGCTAGACAGACGGACGTGTGGTTGGCCATGTGACCTAAGTCAGTATTTACCCCTATTTTCACATGGCCTGTGACACGGGCGTGTCTGGTGGCCGTGGTCGTGTGTCCCCTGTTTGAAGCAAAATTTTCTAAGGTTCACGAAAATTTCCTAAGTTATCAGTTTAGTCCTGAACCATTTCTAATGCATGTTTAAGGCCTCGTAGGCTCGTTTAGGGGACATTAACATTGGTTGTGATTGAATTGTATATAAAATGTGTGTTTTAAAGCATTGTAAGTTCGGTAATGCTCCGTAACCCTATTTTGGCATTGAATACGGGTGAGGGGTGTTACAGAACAAATTCCCGTCATATTCGGATACAATCATGTTTCCTTATTTGAGCTCTAGAATCTCTTTCTTTTTCTGATCCATAAATCTCTGACTCACATAATTCTTCCTGAATTCAGCTTGGAAAAATTCCCATGTGACATTCTCCCTCGGTACTACTGAAGTTATGGTATTCCACCAATGATAAGCTGTATCTTTCAGTAGAGATACCGCACATTTTAGACATTCACCAGGTGTGCAGGATAGTTCATCAAAACTCGGATGGTATTTTCTAGCCAAAACACAGCCCTTTTTGGATCATCATCTGCGGTAGCTCTAAGTTCTTCCCCCCCATGCTTACGGATTTTATCTATCGGAGGCTTACCAATTCTAACAGGTTCAGTACCCTGTGGTTCCTCAGGAATCGGTTGGGGAGCAGGTGGGGGAGGTCGTTGTACAGCAAGGTTTGTTCTCAGGTACTGTGTAAACCATTCATTCATCATTAGAAAAAAAGGTTTGTTTTGCCTCCTCACTTCGGCTCTCAGACACGGGCCTTTCACTACCAGACGCAGACGCAACTCTTTCTACTGAAGCTGAAGCATTGCTCTCAGCTTCCTCAGATTCAGCTCTAGCTCGGTTGGATGACATTACTATATGAAAAACACATTCAAAATGATCAGAAGTCACCACACTATCACAATTTATATAATAGAATGTATAGCTAAACTCGTGTTTGCTATATCAAATCTAAGAATCGGTTAAACCGTAGCTCTGATACCATTAAATGTAACACCCTTAACTCGTGCCTGTCGCTGAAACAGGGTTTCAGAGCATTACCAAAACATTCAGAACATTTTTCTATTAAACTACGTAAATTTACTATTCATTTACCGAGATCATCCATAATGTCCCTTGATCGGGCCCTCGAGGCCCAATATGAGCATTAGAATAGAATCGGGACTTAATCGGAACCTCTAAGAATTTTTCGTAGAATTACAAGATTTTTTTTAAGGTGTAGAACTCACACACCCGTGTGGTCCAAGGGACATGCCCGTGTGACCCTGGAACACGCCAGTGCTACAGACCGTGTTTTATTTTGGCTACTCTCTGACTTGTGCCACACGGCCATGCCACACGCCCGTATGCTAGTCCGTTGTTTAATTAAATTAATTCAAATTAGGTGCATATTTCTCACAGCCAAGACACACGCCCGTGTTCTAGGCCCTGTAGCACACACGGCTGAGACACACGCCCGTGTGCCCAATTCTGAGCATTCTGTTTCTCAAAATTAAGGTGCAGGATGTAACATCCCTTACCCGTATTCAACACCGAAATAGGGTTACGGAGCATTACCGGACTTACAGCAGTTTTAAACATACATTTCATATGCAATTCATCAAGTCAAATACAATTCAATCATAAATAATCATAGTGTCCCTTAAACGAGCCTACAAGGCCTTAAACAAGCATTGAGAGTGGTTCGGGACTAAACTGGATACTCGGGAATTTTTTTTGTGAAACTTAAAAAATTTTGCTTCAAACAGGGGACACACGCCCGTGTGGCCAGGCTGTGTGTCTTACATGACAACCAGATACGCCCATGTCACAGGCCGTGTGAAAACAGGGGGTACATACTGACTTGGGTCACACGGCCAACCACACGCCCGTATGTCTAGCCCGTGTGCTCTTCGAAGTGGCCACACACGCCCGTGTGCCAGGCTGTCTCTTAGGCCATGCCAAACCTGTATGGTATACTAACTTATGCAACACGGCCAAGTCACACGCCCGTGTGCTAGGCCGTGTGCCAATTAAGGGGTATAATGACTTGTGCCACACGGCCAATCACACGCCCGTGTGTGTGGCCGTGTGGAGCATACTGACTTCATTTCAATTTCCACACCAGGAGACACACGGCCGTGTAATTTGTCCGTGTGTCACACACGACTGAGACACACACCCGTGTCTCTGCCCGTGTGGACAAAAATAGGCTATTTACCAAGCCATTTTGCCACCCATTTTGCACATACCTAAATCAACCCAAATGGTACCAAATCATAGCATAAATAACATTCAATTCAGCCACATTCAAGACTAATCCATACCGTTTTCAATACCAACATTCAACATGCTTTTAACTCAAGTTTATCTCAACCAAAACCAACTCAAATACATATACCAATCAACTAGTTTAACTATTACCTAACATACCCCATTTTTGTACCAATTCACAAGCAAGGTACAAATTCCACAAACTTCATAATATGTCATTCACATATCTATCCAAAGAACTTAAGTATCAACATATATGCACATATAAGCACATAACCGAATTCACCAAATTAAGCCAACTCTCATGGCTATATTTACAATTCAAAATATAGACATTTACAAACCAATTCATTTGGCCAAAGTCATTACCAAAACATAACCAACATGACTCAAATGCCTATACATGCCATATACTTAAAACATAGTTTCAAAAGTACCAAAGAGTCAGTCGATAGTGTGGTGAGGTCTCCGACGATCCCCGAATTCGAGCTAGCTTTGAAATCACTATAAAACATGGAAAAGCAACAAAGTAAGCTATATAGCTTAGTAAGCTCGTATGTTAACAATGAGCAACTAACATCATTCATTAAACATTCATATAATGGAAAAAAATGTATAACATTTCTATTAAATCTCAAGCTATCAAATGATCATTCATATAACTTACCAAGAAGTTCATCAATTTCATAGTTTTCAATACTCAATTCATTTCCATACGTACCTGTACCATCTCGTACAAATCTCATATTCAACCACTTCCATCTTTTACCCGTTGAACCATTCGAAATAGAAGTCAGATACTCAAGGTCCCACACGATAAGTACCTATACCATGGCATGAAGCCAAATCAAGGTAACTTATCCAAAATTCTGATATCATGGCCCGAAGCCAAATCAGTCGATATGCATGGCCCGAAGCCAAATCGGTTTATCTCACACACATAGTGCTAAATCATGGCCCGAAGCCAACTCAAGTATACCTAATGACATGTCACTAGCGTCCTAAACTATTCCTAAGGTTCAACCGGGATTTCAACTGTCGAATCTTCATCGAATCATTTTCAAACTCGTCCGTAATCACATAATCACAATTCATGCTATATCAAAGCATACAAAATATATTTGAAATGAAATTATAACATACGAACTTACCTCGGATGTTAAAACGGTGAATCGAGTTGATTAGTCGATAACTTTATCTTTTCCCCGATCCAAGCCCGTATTTCACTTTTCTTGATCTAATTATATTCAAAATTAATTTATTTAATCATCTATTCATTCAATTTAGTCCAAAACACTCTTTAAAACACGTTTACACTTTTGCCACTAAACTTTCACATTTTTTACAATTTAGTCCTTATTGCATAAAATCACAAATTAGTGAAATTCCAAATATACCCATTTTAGCCGAATTACCATAATACCCCTAGCAGCCCATATTTTTCATTTATTTCACATTTTAACCACAAAGTTTCAACATTTCTTAGTTTAGCCCCTAATTTGCATTTTCACTAAAAATCACTTAACAAATCTTGTTTAACTAACATCAAACATTCAAAATCTACCATCAATCATAAAAAATGACACACATTCATCAATGGAAGCATTGAAAATCTTTAAAATTTTTACAAATTAGTCCCTGGGCTAGCTAGTACTAGTTGCAACGATCACAAAAACATAAAAATCATTAAAAACCGAGTCAAAATACATACCTAATTGAAGATATTAGGGTTGCCAAAATTTAAACATGAAAAAATCTATCTCTCTTATGAATTTTGGTTGAAGGTGATAACATTAAGTGAGGATTTTGTTTTGTTTTATTTAATAAACCATTAATAATTAATTTACCAATTTAACCTTACTAATTAAACCATTTAAAACACCTATTATAAGCCCATAATTGTCCACCCATCATTATAATGGTTTAATTACAACATAAGGACCTCCTCTTTTAAGTTCCATAGCTATTAGGCACCTTTACCAAATAGAACATCAATTTTGCACTTTACGCGATTTAGTCCTTTTTCTCAAATTAACCATTTAAACAATAAAATTTCTTAACGAAATTTTCACACAATTATTCAATCATGCTGTAAACATTAAAATAATAATAAAATAAATATTTTGACTTCAAATTTGTGGTCCCAAAACTACTGTTCTGATTTGACCAAAAACGGGCTGTTACATAGGGGACACACGGCCTAACTACATGCCCGTGTTACCAGGCCGTGTGTCTTACACGGTCTGGACACACGCCCGTGTGTCTGCCCGTGTTGGCAAAATGAAGCATTTCTAGCTTCATTTTTCACCCAAAATTTTACCCAAGACCTGCACTTGAAACACACATCCAATACCAACTAATTTAAGCATTCAAATTGGCAATTTCTATCATTCACAAGACATATCACTACAAGCATACATGATCACAACCTTACCTTAGTTTAACTTAGGCATTCCCAACATTGATTACATATTTTTAACATAACATATGTGCATATATGTATATCATAATAATCTACTTAGTCACACCAAAACGAACCAATACTAGCCATTCCAATGGCTAGGTTACAAAATAACATTTTAAGCCACTATTGGCCAAGTTGTCCTATACATGCCATTATACCCAAAATGATTTCACTAAATATACCCAAAATGCTAGTTGATAGTGTGACGATGCTCCAATAATCTTCCAACCTTCACGAGCTTGCGAGCAGTATAAAACAAGGGAAAAATAAATGGAGTAAGCATTACATGCTTAGTAAGTTCGTATAACGGAAACAAAACTTACCAATCCTATTATTAAATTTAAGCACACAACATCATGTTTTCCATCCATTAGCAAAATTTCCTAATCACATGCCTTCAATCAAACATGTTAGTCACAACACTTACAAACATGTCAAGTAAAAATAGATGAGCTCATCATGGAATGTTCTTCCAAGTTATTACCATTACATCTCAAGATTTTCATGCCAAGTTAAGAGATTCATGCCCATTGAATTATTGAATTCCGATGGATGCTCAGGTAGTACACTCGAAGTGTACGGTTCCATAATCCGTCAATTTCTTATTCATGGGTACTTCTTTGGGAATTGATAAGGCGTTGCTTGGCAAAACAACATTCCTTGAGTGTTTACAGATCTAGGATTGTAGCAAGCACTTCCCTGCAATTAAACAAAACAAAGAGGTTGGTTTTAGACTTAAAAACACACGAAATGGAATAGATTTGAAGAAGAGAGAAAAAAAAATGTTGCTGGAATTTCTAGACAGATTTGAAGAAGGTAGAAGATGAATGCTTCAAAATTAATCCATGGCAGCCTTGAACATTCAAAAAAAATGGTAGAAATAACGCTGGAAACTGGCTGGGAATTTGAACAACGAAGAACTCGAAAGAACTCGCATAATATGTTATGCAAACCCGAATCGAATCTGTTCTACGTCAGTGAACTTGGACCCACTAGATAGCGGTCTAGGAACCTGAAGTATCACAAGATTGACACAACAATTTAGAATTGAAAAGTCAAGAAAGAAGTTCAAACAAAGAACCAAATTTGAGAGAAAACTCACAAAGTAATTTTTATTTCAAAAATAAAAGTCTATATTTTAACAATGTTTGAAGTACAAATATATAGTAGAATGAAGAGGTGACCAAATTACATTGTCTGGCTAACATTAAATGAGTTTAAAATTTAAATTTGAATTGAAATAACTCCTTTTGGGTGGAATTAATTTGTAGCCAAGTAAAAAAAAAAAGTGAGTTGGCATGTTTATCACTTTAAATATGTGCTAATTTCGTTTAAAATTCAAACACACAACTTCCCTTATTCTTATCTCTTCAATTGCCACACAAATGCACAAAAATGGGCTGGTTTTTGGTCACACATGTGCACCACATGTGTTCAAGGTGGCACATGCACATCCACATGCTTGGACGCCACCTAGGTTGCCACATGTGCATTGGTATACTCTGAGACACGTAGGACACTATTCAGCTATACGGACTCATCGGCTAAAATTGAGCTAGTGGAGTGGAGGTGAGCTTACTGGAGCTAAACCGAAGCTGAATTCAGCTAGCTAGAAGTGAAATGGTGACATGAGCTAATGTAAAGTGCTCTGAGTGAGGTGAGCTGGAAAACAAGCCTCTGAGTGACTTGAAGTGAAGATGAGTGCATATACTTTCTTAAAGTGGAGTCCTTTCGTGTACATGTTACAAAACAATATAACACTTATCAAAGCTATGTAAACTTAACATAACATAGTCTAATAATTTGTAAACAAGTGCACACTTATTCGTTAACACACAAACAACTTGAAGACAATACAAATACTATCAACCCAATCCAAAACATACTTAGCATAATATATACATACTAAACACACCAATATAAGTAGTATGGCATAAGTATGTCACATATCAGCATGCAACACACTATAAAACTTATCTTCTAAGGCACATTCACTTTCGAAAGAGTCAGAAACTTTAGCACAAGTGAAAGAAAGAACTTCCCTGAATTTCTTTGCCTTAGATCGTGTGATAGGTCCTAATGGCAAGACCTCTGGATCAGCCTCCTTGATTGGCTTGGATGTGCCCATATCAGCCCCCCCTTCGTGAAAAGGATTTGTCCTCAAATCTGCAGAATTGTCATAAGGGTTATATGTCGAGAAACATTAAATGTGGCACTTACATTATATTCACCCGGTAAGTCCAATTTGTAGGCGTTGTCATTCACTTTCTCCAACACCTGAAAAGGACCATCTCCTCGCGGTAACAACTTAGACCGTCTTTGGGCTGGAAAATGTTCTTTTCGGAAATGAACCCAAACCTAATCACCAACATCAAAGGTGACTCGCTTTCTTCCTTTGTTTCTTTGGCTTTTCATCTTCTTTGAGTCCTCCGTTCTAAGTTCTCCTTAACTTTGTTGATGCAACTTCTTCACATATTATGCTTTCGCTTTACCGTCCCTGTTCATCACATGTTCTTGTGGCAAATACAACATATCTAGAGGGGTAATAGGATTAAATCCATAAAAAACCTCAAATGGTGACATCTTAGTAGCAGAATGTACAGCGTGATTATATGCAAATTCAACATGTGGTAAACAATCTTCCCAAGTTTTTATGTTCTTTTTAATTATGGAACGAAGTAAAGTAGATAAAACCCTGTTAACAACCTTAGTTTGTCCATCGATGCAGGGATGACAAGTAGTAGAAAACATAAGTTTCAGTACCTAATTTACTCCAAAGAGTCCTCTAGAAGTGACTCAAAACTTTACATCCATCGAAACAATTGACCTAGGAATACCATGTAAATGAACAACATCCATAAAGAATAAGTTAGCCACATTTACACAGCATCATCGGTTTTATGGCAAGCAATAAAATGTGCCATCTTCGAGAACCTATCAACCACAAAAATATACTATCTTTCTGGGTCCTAGTTCTAGGCAATCCCAAAACAAAATCCATCGAAATATCAGTCCAAGAGGAATCAGGAATAGGTAAAGGCAAGTACATACCATGTGGTGAAACCTTCGATTTTGCTTTCTTACATGTCACACAATGTTCACAGTACCGTTCAACGTCCCTACGCATTTTAGGCCAAAATAGATGCTCCTTTAATGTCTGTAACGTTTTGGTGACTCCAAAATGACCCATCAGTCCACCTTCATATGCTTCATGGATCAAAATACCACGCATGGTCCTTGTGGAATGCATATCCTGTTCTCTTTGAAAATATAGCCATCATGCCTATAAAATTTTCCTTCTGCACCTTTTGCGCAAGCATTAAACTTATCTCTAAAATCAGGATCATCAGCATATAGCTCACGAATATATGCAAATCCAATCAAATGAGAATCAAGATAATTTAAAAGTGCATACCTGCGTGATAAAGCATCAGCAACGACATTGTCTTTACCTTTCTTGTAACAAATGACATAAGGGAAAGACTCAAGAAATTCAACCCATTTAGCATGTCGTTTGTTTAATTTATGCTGACCCGTGATATATCGCAAAGCCTCATGATCAGTGTGAATCACGAACTCCTTAGGCAACAAATAATCTTTGCTAAGTTTCCAATGCCCGAATCGGTGCATACATCTCCTTATCATAGATAGGATAATTCAACGTCGCTCCACTAAGCTTCTCTTTGAAATATGCAGCGGGCCTCTTTTCCCGTGACAAAACAGCACCTATACCAACTCGGAAGCATCACATTCAACTTCAAACATTTTATCAAAGTTAGGTAATGCTAAAACAAGTGCTTTTGTCAAACACTCCTTTATTTTCAAAAAGGCGTCCTCTTGTTCTTTACCCCATGAAAAGACTGAATTCTTTTTTATAATCCCGGTTAAGGGGGAGGTAATAGAACTGAAATGAGGAACAAACCGACGATAGAAACTAGCTAAACCATGAAATGATCTAACTTGACTAACCGATGTCGGTCGTGGCCACTCTTGAATCGCCTTAATCTTCTCAGGATCAACTTCAACTCCCCGAGAACTAACAATATAACCAAGAAATATATAAGCTTATCAAGTACAAAACACACATTTCTCCTTGTTACCAAACAATCTCTCTTTCGCAAAGTCTGCAAAATAGCTCGCAAATGTTTTACGTGATCCCGCAAAGTCTTGCTATAAATCAAAATGTCATCAAAGTACACAACACAAAACTTACCAATAAAAGATCGTAGAACATGATTCATCAAACGCATAAAAGTACTAGGAGCATTAGTTAAACCGAAAGGCATCACTAACCATTCATACGAGTCTAGCTTCGTCTTGAAGGTTGTCTTCCACTCGTCGCCTTCTTTCATGTGAATCGATGATATCCACTCTTCAAATAAATTTTGGAGAAGATAGTCGCTCCGCACAACTCATCCAACATGTCATCAAGTCGAGGAATGGGATGTCGATACTTGATTGTAATCTGGTTCATTGCTTCGACAATCAACACACATCCTCTAAGTTCCATCCTTTTTGGGTACCAACAACACCTGGTACAAAGACACAGACTCAAACTCTCTCGAATGTACCCCTTGTCCAACAACTCGAGAAATCGCCTTTGAAGTTCCTTTGTCTCTTGAGTGTTCTTTGCGATATCTTTGGTCTATTCGAAACCGTGGCTCCTGAAATAAAGTCAATCTGATGTTCGATGCTACGAATAGGGGGTAAACCCTTCGGTGTTTCATCAGGAAACACATCCTCGAATTCCTGCAAAAGAGATGAAATAGAAACAGGCAAATCACTAGGAATCTCAGCTAATAAACAATTATCTTTAAACAACAAAATAAGCATAGAATCTTTGAGAGGAAAGACATTTCTGATTTCCTTCTTTGCTAAGCGTATACATTCATCTTCTTTTTCCCTCGAGCTTCTTTGATATTCTTTCACAATCTCACTTGGTCTGCTTGCACTTGGCTCGTTGTCAAAGGTGCTAAGATGTTCTTTTTATCTGCATGAACAAAAGAATACATGTTTGTAAAGCCATCATGTACCGCCCTCTTGTCAAAGCGCCATGGCGTCCCAACGATAAATGGCTCGCATCCATCGAAACGACATCGCAAAGTACTTCATCTTTGTACTTTCCAATGGCTAACGGCACAAGAACACGCCTAGTAACTCTAATTTCTCCTCCGTTATTTAGCCATCAGTAACTTGTAAGGATTTGGATGCCGTGTCGTCTTCAAACCCAACTTATCAACCATCACGGAACTAGCAACATTAGTGCAACTACCACCATCGATAATTACAACACATACCTTGTCATTGATGAGACATCTTGTGTGAAAGATGTTCTCTCGTTCTTTATTCATCCTGAATCGGTTGAGTATTTAGACTCCTCTTGACAACAAGTGCTTCACCGGTGGCAAGCGTCGCACATTATCATCACCTTCTTGAACGCCCACCGTAGGGGGCTCTGTTTCGTCTTCTTGGACTCGATTCAATCTCGCCACTATCCAACAACATCATGGTCCTCCGATTTGGGGCGACCGGCAACATGCCCTCGACCAAGGCACTTGAAACACGTAATGTCCTCGAACGTTTTTGTGTCACCACCGCTTGTCACGCCTATTTTCGAGAATTGAAGTCTTTGGTTTGCTTGACTCTGCCTTATCTCGAATTTGAAGTGGTGCTTGTGGTGTAGGCTTCCTAAAATTTTTAGGAGTAGATAAAGGATTTGAAAATGATTTAAATGGAGTATTACCTCGATTTGAAGACTTC